>PVKN010005794.1:0-29934 GCA_004027915.1 Capromys pilorides | reverse complement strand
CCCCCCCCCCCCACCATTGTATGCAGGGCATTCACATAAAGCCACAGTTCTACCTCTCCCCCTATTTCTGCCTGTTTTTTTTCTTTTCCTTTTTTTTTATGTGTTTGGTACAGGGTCTCACTATGGAGCTCAGACGCATAGTGATCCTCCTGGTTTTGGCCTCCCTAGCGCTGGGATTACAGGTGTGTTCCGCCATGCCCAGTCTCGGTGGCTGGTTCAGTGTGCCTGGTGCTTCGGGTGGTACAAGAGATCAAACCCCAGTCCCGGCGGTTGCCTAAGCAGGCGCTTAGTCCACTGAGCTATTGCGCTGGCCCTTCTTTTGCTTTTTTTGAGACAGGGTCTTACTAAATTGCTCAGGCTGAGCTGGAATTTAAACTCACAATCCTTATCTTCCCAGAGTATGTGGGTTACAGCATGCACCACTGTGCCGGGCTTCATTCTCTCCCCCATTCTCCTTTTTATTCCTGCAAGAATTCATGGTTATTTTTTTATAAAGAAAAAAATTTAGGGGTCTGGAGAGATAGCTCAGAGGAATAAACACCGGCCCGACAAGTACAAGGACCTGAGTTCAATCCCTGGCCCCACATGCGTGGTGCACTGAGTTGGCCCTGGATCCCCGGGCACACTGTCTCAGCCCCAGATGAAAAAAAAGAAAAGAAAAGAAAAAATATTAAATCCTCTTTGTGTCCTCCTCATGTTCTCTTCTCGTGCCCACATACAAGGAGAGAAGTGTCCAGGGGAGCCATCTAGCTCTTCTCTCGGGAGCGCCTCCTTTCCTCGCGTGGTGTCTTGGAAGGTGCTCGCTGCTTGCACCTGGCACCGCGTCTTCTCTAACGCTTGTGTTTCCCATTCCGCACATCTGCTTAGAAGCGGGCCTCGTAGGGCGGCTCCCCCAGGTGCTGCGAGGAGTGGTGGTGTTGGCGTAAGTGACGAGAGCTGTGCCGTCCAGCATAGCTCTTGGAGGCCTTCGAAGAGCGCCCGCTGCATTCTCTGGGGTACCCAGCAGGCTGTGCTCACCTGGCGAGGATGCTCCAGGTGAAGTGGGAGGCGCCCTGGCTTCCCATTTCCCTGCTTCGTAACTGCACATGGAGCCCCGCCTTCAGCGGCACCTCCTCATCATCTTATTTTCGAGGCAAGTGCAGTGATCCAACCCCTGGCTTAGTGCGTGCTGGGCAATGACTCCATCCTGGAGCACACCCCAGTCTCTGTTCATTTCCATTTTAAAACTTGGGAAGTGGGGGCCTAGAGAGACTGCCTGGGATTTGAAGATCTACCTTTTGGTAGTTTTAAAAAATCTTTTTATTTTACTTATTTATTTATTCAGTATGGCATGCAGTACCAGGGATCGAACTCGGGTCCTTGTGCTTGCCAGGCAGTAACTTAGACCTCTGAGCTAGCTCCCCAGTCCCTGAGGTTTTACCTACTGGAAGAACACCTGCCAGCAGCCCTGCCCTACTCTCTTGATTGGGATGGCTGCAATCCCTGAGAACTTCCTTAAATCTTCTCCTCCTTTGTCATCCACAACACTTTCTTTCCCAACCCTTCCATTCTGACAAATGGTTGGTGCTCAGGATGAGAAACAAGAGTAGGCTTTCTGGGCCCTCCTCCTGTGACATGGTATTGCCTGTGTCCCGCTGGGTGGCCCGAGTAGCTCTTTCAGCACTGTGGCCGAGCAGTGGGCCAGCGGACAGTTTCAGCTTTCTGGCTGGTGTGGACCCACCAGTCTCCCCTGTAATGACGTGGCTGTGGTGTGCCTCCGGGTGGCCTTGCCCGAGCGCACCGTGGGCCACGTCCAGCCTGCTCTCCCCAGTGCTGCCGCATCTCGGGCTGCTCTGGAGTGGAGCACATCCCCGTAATGGGCATTAAGATCCCCAAATTAAATAGAATCGTTTCTCAGCTGGCATTTTTGTTCTATGGCCGTAACTACACAGGCATCCCAGTCATCGCTGACGGGTGTCCTCGCTGGAGCTAGCACTGAGTGCCAACTTGACCCAGTTAGTTGAAAACTCAAGCTAATAAACAGCGTTCACAGTTTTTGGGTCTGTTGACTGATACCCTCTAAGTCAGTGTGGTGTTCCACGGGATGGGGAGAGAAAACCCCAAGGGACCCAGAGCATTGCTTCTTTTTTCCCCATTAACCTCATTCATTTTTCAGAACAATTTAGGTCAATGTTAGATGCTTAAGAGTGAACCTTTGGAGCAGTGGGAAATGAACCAGGCCCTAGAGTGGGGCGCAGGTACCATGATTAACCCCAGAAGACAGTGGCAAAAGCTGATGAGGCAGGAAAGAGGCCCTAGGACCACTTCAGGCCATGGGCTTAGAGGGAGAGCCTGGTGGGAGCGTCCTCCTTTCCTGCTCACCAGCTGCTCAAGTAATTGCTGTGGGCGGAGAGTGGGTGGGGAGAGTGGGTGGGAGGTGGGGGGAGTGTGTGTGCGGCACAGTTGGGGAGCCCTGGCCTGGCACGCAATAGCCTCTGGGTTCCATGCTCAGCATCATAAACAAGTCAACAGACGAAAGCTGTGTGCTGACGCCCTGAGAAAGGTCTCCCCTTCTCTTGTGGTCTTTCTGCCTTTCAGAACAGTCTCTTCCGTCTCTTTTCCAGAGCAGAGAGGTCAGCAGCTTCTTACTTCCAGGGATGTGAAACTGCTGCTGCCCGCAGACCTGAAGCCGGGATGGAGGACTAGGGATGGGGGATGGGCGACTCTGCAGGGAAGGAGTACAGGGCCGGAAGTGGGACCATTTTTCCCTTTTATGGTAGGATAGGTGTGCCATTCACTGGACCCTGCCGGTGAGTCACCCTGTTCCAGGAGCTGGCCCTCTATCATCATTAAGAAGCACATGTGTGTGGGGGTGCCCTTGTGACCCTGGGCTGCACCTTTTGACCCACCCTCCCTCCATCCTTACTCAGACCACGAAAGATGTGATGCCTCAGCTTCAGGTTCTACTTGACCGCGGTTTCCCTACTCAGGCTCAAGCCTGAGGTAATGGTGCCGTAGTCAGCATCATGCCCAGAATGTACATTTTCCTAAAGTTTTCATACATGTAGACCCCACTGTCCTGTCTGTGCTCCTTCCCGTGATGTTCTGTCTTCAAAGAGATAGAAGCTGGATTTTTGTCAACAGGGAATTCTGCTTCATATGAAGAAAGGGCAGGTAGATGGGACTGAAAATGTGACAACTCTTTGTAATTTGAGGGGGAACTTAATACCCAGGAGGACGCTATTCACAGACTTGAGGTTGAGTCTCCTTCCTTCCTTCCTTCCTTACTTCCTTCCTTCCTTCCTTCCTTGCTTCCTTCTCTCCCTTCCTCCCTCCCTCCCTTCACATACTGAGGATGGAACGCAGGGCCTGCACTGCTAGGCTAGCGTTCTACCACTGAGATACACTCCAGCCCTTGGGCATTTGTCTTTCTGGAGATTGGGACATCTTCTGTCTCCATTTCAAGCAAGTTTCCAAAACTTGGACCTGAGTTTTTCTTCAGATGTCCCATCCCTGGTCTATAGCCTCAGGATGCTGGGGTGGCTTGCCACTGTGCAGCATCATAGGCCAGCTAATGTCCTGTGCAGGGAGAGAGGATGCCCATGGAGGCCCACGCTTTGCCCTTTGTACCGTGAAGGAGCTTGAAGAATATAAAGCACAGGTGATCGCAAAACCTTTTAGTGTTCACACCACTTCTTATTCATCATTTAATTCTAAACGGAGTGTAATATGTTTTTGTTGCCTGGTAGAACTCTAAAAAAAATTATAATTGAACAGTTGAGTAGCAACAGAAAAGAAATTTTAAAGCTGTTTCTCCACTTATGAATGCATATTGTTTTTATCGTTCTTGTTAAAATGGTGCCATTTTACTAAATTCACAAATGCTGCACTGCTTCCTACCATTGGGGGTCATCTGAAGTTCTTCTTCAGTCTCTGAGGCCAGGAGAATACTGGTGGCCATGCTTTTATGTAATATTCTGCTGTGAAAATAAAGAAAATGAACATTTTTATTAACATTTCTTTTCTGATTTAATTTTTATTTTATCCTTTTCTCTTTTCAGTGCCTCTTACTTGATTTTCTTTTGTTGTTCCATATTCCTTTTTCCGACAACCGTTTAAATTCTATTTTTTCTAGAATTTTCCAGACTCCTTAAAGTTTGTAATAGGCTGAGTTCTTTCATCTTCACACCAAGCTTAATTTAATTCAATAACTATTTTCCTAAATGCCAACCATATTTTTGCATTGGGGCAAGAGCCTTAAAATTTTTGAACGGGAGAAAGATGTGGTCCTGTCCTTGGGAAGTTTGCAGTCTACTGGGAGCCTGGGGAGGTAGCGAAAATATACTAAGAACTGTTAGAAGATGGAGTATGGGAGTTGGAAAACAGGAAACGCTGGTGTAGTTGTGACTGAGGTGTTGGGGATAGCATGTCTGAAGGGCTGAATAAGGAAAAGCTTCATGAAGCGGGTGTGTCTTAGTTATTCTTCTCTCTTTGCTGGGCCAAATATCTGACACCCAAAATGAAGGAAGGAATGGCTTATTTAGCTCACAGTTACTGGAGGTTTCAGTTCATACTCAGCTGGCTCTAAGGCAGAGTGGCACAGGGCAGAGAGCATCCAGTTCACGACGGTGGAACAGCAGCAATGGCGACCAAGAGGCTGTCTCTCTGTCTCTCTTATATTACATTCAGGCTCTCTGTCTGAGGATATCTGACCTCAGACTACTTGCATAATACCAGCAGTACTCAGACCCATAATTTCATCAAAACTAAGACTTATAATTCTAGTGGATCATGAGTTAATCTCAAACTCTAGAAGACCTGCTCCACGACTACCTGAGGTTTTGTGGGGGACAACTAGACACAAACCATAACAGGGTGGCATTTAAACTGGCCTTTAGGAGCTGGCAGGATTTTCTTTTTTTCTTCTGTTTAAATCTTCTTTTCCTTTTTATGTATTTAGGGTCTACAGAGTCTCACTATGTAGATTGCACTCGTAGTTATTCTCCTATTCTCCTGTTTTCAGCCTCCCAAGTGCTGGGATTACAGGCATGCGCCCATGTCTGGTCTCAATCGCAGTCTCAGCGCCCTGTGGGGATGAACCCTGTTGCTTTGCCTGCCTAGGCAGGTGCTTTAGTCCACTGAGCTATCTAGTTGGCCCATCTTTAGTTTAACCCTTCCCTTAACATTTTCTTCTTTTCCCCAGTTTTTATTTGTGCTTGTCTCAGGCTGGGGTGGAAGGTGTCTCAGGTTTGGACCATGTTTGATGCCAGATGGATGAAAAGATGAAAGTCCTTGACATAATATGGAGAGAAAAAAAGCATATACTGAGGTCGCTAATACCCATGGTAAAGATAAATCATCTCTCCATGAAGCAGGTGAAGATATTTGGGTATGGGGGGAGGAGAGAGAGAGCACCCACATTTACATAATATATTGGTATAATTGTTCCATTTTTAGTAATTGTTAATCTTTTACTATGCCTAATTTATAAATTATATTTATAAGTTAAATTATAATTATGTATTGTATATGATTATACATATATAAAATATATATAGTTAACATATGGAAAAGCATTGTATGTAGTGTTTGGCACTGTCTATATATGTTCGCTAGCTATTGGCTTCTGTAACAGATACCTAAAATCAATTTAAGAAGAGAAAAGGCTTACTGGCCGACCTCTGTGAAGGTCTCGGGCTTTGGCTGACTGCCCTTCTGCTCGGGCCCATGGTGAGGCAGCATGTTATGGCAGCAGTGTGGAGCTAGTTCACCTCATGGTGGCTAGAAACAGGAAAGAGGTAGGGCCAGAAGCCCCTTGTCCCCTTCAAGGCCACACCCTGTGAAGCCTGTTTCCTAAAGGTTCCACCACTTACCAAAATCAACATTGGGCTGGGGGCCAAGTCTTTGATACATGAACTTTTGAGGATGCTCAGGATCCAAACTGTGGCATTGTGTTTTCTGGCATCTACTGGGGGCTTGGGGGTATGTCCTCCATGGACTAGGGAGGTCAGCTATCTTTACTTAAAGAATTTGAAGATGTGTCCTTTATTTTCATCATTTAGAAATACAATTTTGACATGACCTGAACTTTCAAAGATTAGTATTTATTGTCTAAAAAATTGATACAGAGTCTTGCTGGGATTACAGGTGTGTGCCACCACGACCAGCTGGCATGGTGTGCCTGGGGTTCTGGGGCTGGCATGACATGCGGTACCAGGCTCGAACTGGGGACCTTGCACTTGCCAGGCAGGCACTTAGACCACTGAGCTATCTCCCCAGCCTAAGACTCAGTATTTAAAGAAGAAGTCAGGCCTAACATCATGGTCATGTTACTCTTTTTTTCCTAACGGAAATTCCTTCTCCTCAATTATTTTATTTATTTATTTTTTAAAGCAGTGCTGAGGACTGAATCCGGTGCCTTACATGTGCAAGGCACGTGCTCTGCCACTGAGCCTCGTCCATATCTCCTGAGGTCCATCTTGGTGGAAATGATTGCTTAAAAAATAGAGCCCTAGGCTGAAAGTAAATGACAACTTCTTTGCAGGAAGCTCCTTGCAAGAGCAGGTACATGCGTAGCAAATAGAAGCGTGGAGAGAAATTTTGCATTTATGTTCAGGATCAAGGTAGACTCGGAAAGAGACTGGCACTCTCTCAACCCATGCCCTCCCCACCCTATTCTCCAGGGGTCCCAAAGAACAAAGGGCAATTCAGACTGCAGAATATCACTCTGTTCTCTTTAGTACCAAACTATTAAAAATAAAACTGTCCCTCAAGGCAAAACATTTCATTTATTTTCCTTTGAATGGCTGACTTATTTATTAAGATTAACTAAGTGGCTACATCTAGATGGTGTACAGACAAAAAAATTGATTTATCGTACTCTTTCAGGAAGTATGCTCTATGTTCTCTGGAATTATCTTTGGATTTTCAATGAATAAGAGCGGCTTCTCCTGGAAACCAGCATGACCTAGCTCTGCCACGCATCCTGTCCTGTCCTGCATGACCTTGCTGCTTTTACAAATTGGTTCTTTGAGGGGTGAATCAAGGTGTTGATAGATTCAGTGATCCTTGGAGAAGCCTGTTTGGAATGCAGTTGTGTTTAATATTGAATCATCTCACCTTTGCTTTAGTTGACATTTGAGACTGCTGAACGGCTGCATCTGTTAAGGTGGGGCTCCTGGGTGTTAAAGTAACTGCCCTTCCTCCAGGTTGTGAGAGGCCCTTTGTTGTTGCCTGTACCCCCCCACTGTACCCCAAGAAGAATGTTTGTCTCAGCAGGGAGGTCCCTACTGTTGTCTGCTCCCCTGGGGCAGAAAAGCCAGTCTAATTCCTGTTTTATTGAGGCCCCATTTGCTCTACACTGCTTGAAAGGAGAAAAAAAGGTGTAAGTGGTTAAAACAGTAACGCAAACCTCTACCCAATTTAGAAATGAGACAGAGCAAACCTTTTAGTTTGCAAAAACATTTCCCTGTACCATTTGGACCACAGATGATTCTTACCTTCCTGCAGGGAGCTGAGTTTTATTTTAATGTACCACACCTGCAGTGTTTCTGATTTGTAAACTTATGACACCTGCTAGCTCCCCAAGAACCAGTGTGGCTGCCAGGTAAGGATGCTTCAGGTGAGGAATCCAAAGCTTAGAGCCCCACTGCACGTCCAGGACACGCAGGCAGGAGCCCCGGCTTCCAGCAGGCACGCGCCTACCTCTGCTGTCCCATTTGGTGTCGCCACCTGACACGAAGCTTTATCATCACCCTGATTTTACAAAATCTGCCCAGGAGTACGGGGAGAGTGAATGAGCTCTCTGAGATCTGCCAGTGCTGGCAGGGCTCCACCTTTCTTTCCAGTGTTCCAGGATGGTGACTCAATATTTGGCTGCTCTTCTTTGTCCCTTTCTTTTTTTAAAAAAAAATCTTAAAGAGAAAAAAAAAATGATACAGAATTATGAAACAAATGATAGGAAATCAACAATGGTATTTATATTGCACATTGCTATCTTTAAAGTAACTGCTGAGATTACCAGATACAGGCATGTAAGATTGATCAAACAATATATGCACTCATGTTCCTTTCAATGAACTAATAGAAATTAGTAGTACAATTACCTTAGCTGTCTTTGTGTGTGTGTGTGTGTGTGTGTGTGTGTGACCCCACCTTCCTTTTCTCCTTTCCCCCTTCCAGTTATTCTTTCCTTTTGAGCAGTTTCTTTCCCTTTCACAATATCTATTGTACCTTTCAGATCTTATTTATTCATTCCATTTCCTACACTAGGGAGACAATATGAGGTTTACACAGGTGAGTCTGATTTATTTCACTTATGAATATGGTCCGTAGTTGCATCTATTTGCCTATAAAATGTTCGACATCGTTGATTATTTGAGAAATGCAAATTAAAGCAACACTGGGATTCCATCTCACCCCAGAAAGAGTGGCTAGCATCAAAAAAATCAACCAATAAATACTGGAGAGGTTGTGTAGAAAAAGGAACCATTTTGCACTGTTGGTGGCAGTGTGGACTGGTACAACCACTATGGAAACCAGTGTGGAGTTTCTTCAGAAAAACTAGGATTAGAGGTCCCATTCAACCCAGCTATTCCCCTTTTCAGTATTTTTCCAGAAGAATTAAAACCATCATACCTCAGCAATATATGTGCACCCATGTTTACAGCAGCTCAGTTTGTCATAGCTAAATCTCGGCAGCAACCCAAATGCTGTCAACTGAGGAATGGATAAAAAGATGTGGTATGTTTATACAATGGAGTATCACACAGCTATAAAGAAAGACAAACTCGTCCTTTCTGAAGCGTTCAGCACATGCATAGTCAGGGTGGCAGGCAGAAGATGGAGGCCCTGGCTGGGACCCCAGGTATTCTGAGGGTACGAGTCCCTGCGGGTCCTCAGCTTTCTGTCTGTGGGCAGCCTCCTGAGCAGGGAACTCCAAGTGCCTGGGGACAGACCTGGCTGTGGCTGCTAAGTGGGGTACCTTAGGGTCACCTCTGCCGAGGCATCCATTCCCTTGGTCTGGTTTGCTTAAGATGAGCAGGTGGCTGTCAGCAGCTGTCGCCCTGTGGGAGGGACCACTCGGGCGAAGACCAGAAAGGCACAGAGGTAGAACAGGAGCCAGGCCCTTGCTTGCTTCTGAGCCACCAGCAGCCATGGCTCAGGTGGCCCTGAAGCCCTGCAGTTCGGCTGCCTGGCACTTCCAGAGACAGCTGCTTGAGACTGGCCATTTTCACCGTCTGTTTCACATATGCATTCTAGCGCAGAGTTCTTATTTATTTATTCGCAGGGCTAGGGATGGAAGCCAGCCTCACATGTGCTAAGCAAGTGCTCTGCCACAGAGCACACCCCAGCCCTCTAAGAGTTTTAATCAAATTTATAGGTTTAGTTCCAAACCTATGAATTAATAATCAGGGTGAGTCTCTTCAAAAAAGGAGCTTGGGGCAGAAAGACCCCTGAAAGCGATTCCCTCTTAGGGCCTGCTTTCTGTGCCCCTTGGTAAGCTTTCCTCACCATCAGACCTGCTCATCAGCTTTTCTTCATTTTATATTTTGGTTTTTATGGTCTTGGGGATTGAACCCAGAGCTCTTACACTGAGGTATAGCCTCAGCTCAGTAAAATTTTATTTTCTATTTTGAGGCAGGGGGTCACTAAGTTGCTTAATTGCCCAGGTTGGGCTTGAACCTGTAAGCCTCCTGCCTCAGCCTCACCCAGTGGTGGGGTTACAGGTATGCGTCTCCACACGTGGCTCTGGCAGCATCTCTGCCTGTGGGTGGCACTGACTCTTCTGGGACCAGGTGTACGGAAAGGAAGCATCTGCTTGGCCCTGCTCTTGTGGAGTTCCAGACGGCTGGGACTGCCCGCTGTGGGTCTCAAAAGGCTGCCAAGGTTCACAGTAGATGTCGTTCTGCTGGCCTCATCCAGCCCTGAGAAGCCGGGGCTCCGCTGTGCTCTTTGTGTTGTGTTTGCCTAGCTTGCTTGGGCCTGGGAGCCCTGTGGGAGGTCCCTGGCCAGGTCTTCCCCGCAGAGCAGCTCATTGATTGCCCCGTTCCCACGGAGGACTCCTGGGATTTTTTTAGGGGGTGGGAATAGACGATAAGAGAAACAGGCCAGGGTCGTCTTCCCTGAGAAGTATTTTCCTCCCTTACTTAGGCAAATCATAACAATAAACCACCAATTACTGTGAACCCTGACCAGCTTCGGGAGCTTCCTATGGCTGTGCATGTTTCACTCTCATAGTAACAGTGCGGGGTTTTAAGGTGAAAATTATGGGTCCTGGTTCCTATTTTCATCGAGTCCAGAGACAGCAAATGATCCAAGGGGTAGAATCTAAAGCCTGTGTCCTCTGCGTCCGTCGCTCCTCTTGCTGCAGGTTTGGGAAGTATCGGTCTCCAGGTTCACAGGTAACCCAATTTGGGGGTGAAGAGGGTGGAGAGTGAAGGAGACGTCCAATGACAGCAGGCCCGGGTGGAGCTCCTCACCTATCAGCACCGTGGAGGTAGCGTGCATGGTGCTATCCATTATCCTAGCGAAGCCCATGCGCGTGCGTACCTGTGCAAGGGCATCTTGGAGGCTTACAGCACCGTCTCTTTCAAGAAGTGGTTGAATTCTTCTGCAGCTGGTTTTCTTTAACTCCCAGCAACACTAGCATTGTTTCAGAAAAGCCACAGAATTTCCAAACACAATGGAAATTCCATGAGTGTGGGGTGTGGGTTCGGAGTCTGGGGTGAATGTGGACAGGCACCAGGAGAAATGTTTACTAATTCGCAGCCCCCTCTCTGCTCAGGACGTGGTCCTGCCTGGCTAACAAATTCCACACGGCTCTCCTGTGCAGTTTGTCTGCGGGATGCTCGAGTCTAAGCCTGGGAAAATGGGGTTTGGGAAGGAGCAGGCCCCTGGGATTACAGTGGCTGTAAAAACCAAACATCAGCTGAGGACAGCCCCATTTGGTGTGACCTCTAATGACTGCGTTCCATCAGCTGGTGTCAGGGGGACCACATGGTGTCAATTAAGCATCACAGTGACTCTGTGGAGACATGTTTGTTATTGGCAAGTTAATATTTTTCTGTGGTTTTAAATATGTGCAGATAACTGAATAGTTTTGAAATACCAGCAACGTATCAGCACACGTGGGAGCTGTAGCATTAAGAAGACTGATGAGGTCAAACTAAAAAGGAAAAGGAAGAAATGGGCAAAACTTATGACAGCGTCTCTGAAAAGTTTCTCACAAGCTGCAAACACTCAGCAATATCTATAATGAGACTGTTGGCCCTTTGTTCAAAGAGACCCGACTTTTCTCTGAAGTTTGAAGGGAAATCAGAACATTTTTCACTGTTTGGCATCCACGCTCCCCACTCCCGTTTCACACTTTGCATTCAACTTTCTACACAACAAGCTCGGGCACCCCGACCAAATAGTTCAACATCGGTGACATTCAGTTCTAGGTTGGGAAGCAAACTCTTAAAAATGATTTTTTAAAAAAAGTTCCTTGAAGTATGGGAACATCAAAAACTCTAGGTCAGTGGCGGCAAAACTTCTAGACTTCTAGCTGTTCATAACAAACAGCTGGCTGCTACATGCGTGCCGAAGGTTCGCCATCACTGCTCTAGGTTCTCGGTCTGCCTGCTCTGTGAACTGATTGGGATTTGTCGCATAGGGTAGTGGACACTTGCACAAAGAGCTTTCATATAGAGTGGAATGCGACAAATGCCATGTGGGTACAGAGAAAATAGGTAATAACCCTTCCAGCTTGCGGATACTTGCAGTTGCTGTATCTATGTAAGAAGAGCCATATTGAAACAGTGAAGAACTATTGCACGCCAGCTTTGTGAAAGGAGAAAGAGCATGTTAAGTGATCTGGAATGGATGGTGCTGGACACCAGTGTGTGCTCCACAGGGGATCACAACTCAGGGCAGAAAACAGAATTCTGAAAGAACTACAAGAAAATACAAGTCAGTCGTTACCTGATCTTGGACTAGGACAGCCTTTATGATAGCAAAGGGAGAAAAATCAATAAACAAGGCTGCTAAAATTGAGTAATAAATTATCTGTGCAAGAATGTTCATAGCAACAGAACTACAGAGCCTTAGAATGTATTATGAGAGGAGAGTAGATGAACAACAGAATTTTATTTCACCCAATGTTTTCGAGGGAAATTTTAAAGCAGCAGCCCAAATTAATCCAGTATAAGGACATATACTCATATGACCACATCTTAATATAATATTAGGTGCAAATAATTACAACACAGTAGCATTTGTACCCAGTGCTTGAATATGAAAAAAATTTAAAGAATAGTAAAACTGAAGAAATTTTATACTGCGTGCCTGATACCCACCATCTGTTAGACCATTAACATTTTCTTATATTTGCTTTGTCACATATCCATTCTTCCTTCCACTGCAGTGTTTCTCAGATTGGGGTGATTTTTCTCACTAGAGAGCATTTGACATGTCTGGAGACATTTCTGGATGTCACAATTTGTGGGCTTCTACTGGCATCTTGTTGGTCAAGGTCAGGGATGCAGCAGCCCAGCGTCCTGCATTGCACAGGGTGAGCCCACCACAAAGAACTGCCTCTGCATTCCCTGGTGCTGAAATTGAGAAACACTCCATGTCCTTTTGCATGCCTTTCAAAGTTGTAGTCATTAGTCTGTGACCCCCTAAATACTTAAGTGTGCATGTTATTTGTTAGATTTTAGTATTTGTTTATAGTGGTTTTCTTTTTGTATGAAATCTATGTACAAAGAAAAGCAGAAATCTCAAGGATGTGCTCATTGAGTGTGGCTGGCATTGCCCATGTTACACAAAAGGCTCTAACATTACCATTGCCCTAGAAAGTCCCCTCATGGTCCCTCCTCTTGCAGGTCTCTCCCAGTCCCCCCAGCCCAGAGGCAGCCACTGTTCTGATTTCTTCCCACCATAGATTTCTGTTATCTATTCTAGAAATATAATAAGTGGGATCATAGGATAGAGTTGTTACACTATCTACTGGGCATTGGTTCTGGCCCCATCAGGCCCAAGTTCTTTATGTAAAATAGCCGAGCATTTGCATGTAGCCTATGCAGCCCTCCCATGTACTTTAAGTCCTCTCTAATGACTTACACATAATACAGTGTAAATCTATATTATTCAGGGAATGACAACAAAACAAGGTCTCTGTTCAGTCTCAAATGTTTGCTTTTGAGTATTTTCAACTGTGGTTTCACAGAGGTGGAGCCTACAGAAGAGAGAACTGGCTGTATGTACTCTTTTGTGTGGGATCATTTCCCATGTAGTCCTCCAAGTGTGTTCTGTAGATCTCCAGGAGCCTCCTTGAAATGAGTTCCCTGCGTGACTCCAAACCATGTGTTTGTCTTTGTGTTCTTTACCACTCATTTTTAGGGTAAGGAGTCAGTGTCGCTTAAAAAGCCCCTTGATGAAGCAGTACAAATGATGAACTGTATTACATCTCAGGTCCCTAGTATATGTTCTTTTAATACTCTGTGCCATCAGAAGGGGAGGAGCTGTATGGAGCTTTACTACAAGCCATAGTGGCAGGCCTGTCTCCAGGGAAAGCACCTACATCAGTATTTGAGTTGCCAGCCGAACTATCCCTTTTTTATGTGAAAAAGAAGCAGCTGACAAGCTATGATCATTTAGCTTTGAGTATTTAGCAGAGTGACGCTGTCACCTTCCAAGGAATTATTTAACAACAGCATTTGTTAGTGTTGATAAAGCTTGAACTTTCAAGTAAAAATTAGGCTTTTGAAAAACTCATGTTTATCATTGTGAACTTGGTAGCTTTTAATCTCTAGTAATTTAGATGAGATTAGTTTCAATGTTAACACATGTGATTTTAAAGTAATGTATAATGATATGCATGATATCTGCTTTCCTAGTGTAACCACTATTTCCTGTTATAATATCCATACATGGGTGAAAATTCCATCACAACTGTAGCACAGAATCGTTCCTCATGCAGCCTAGTACAAAACTTTATTGACACAATTTTTAGTTTCACATTTCAGCTAACCTGTCAGAAACTACTACTTGTGAAGTTTTGTTTTGCATCAGAGATAAGTAACCATAATTATCTGAAAAGGCTATTTACAAAGTATGTCATTTTCCAATTACATATCTGCATGGGGCAGCCTTTTCTCCATCTACTTCCAAAACTTACTATAACAGATTGAATGTCAAAGCAAGTGTGAGATCATAGCTATCTTTTGTTAAACTAAACATGAATGAAATTTGCAAAAATTATTTCCAAAAAGTATCATTGTTCCTTGTTATGCTCAGGGAAAATGGAGTTATTTTTCTCATGCGTATGATTAACTTGTAATAGCTTTATTATTTTTGCAATCAATCATTACATATTCTGAACTTATAAAAACTTCTACTACTATAAAATATAGCCCACCTGAATAAAAGGCTTTGGGGTTCTTTAATTCTTTTGAGTATGAGTACTTTTGAGACCCTAAAATTTGAGCATTGATTTCCATAACTCATTTAAGATGCACTGTATCTGTTAAATTGTTCCTTTTTATTGTGAGCTCTATTTCATGGTATGAATTTATCACAGGTTGCTTATTCTTTTCTTGGTAGACATCTGGCTTCTTCTAGGTAGTTGATACTATGAACAAAGGTGTTACGTACAGGTCTGTATGAATCTTTCTTGAGCATATTTTTCTTACTGTAGGCAAATACCTAGGAGTCGAATTGTACTAGTTATAGCATAGATGGGTAGATTTAATTTGCAAGAAACTTCAGATGATTTCCAAAGTAGTTTATTGTCTTTCAGTCCCACAATGTGTATGAGAATTCAACGGTCTTTGTATAAAGCTAAAACAGTAACACGCATACACACAGACACACAGACACACATATAGACACACACACACACACACACACACACACACACGCACACACCCCTCCTCTCACCTTTGCAATTTCGCAACTGCTGGGGATGAGTTAATGCTGTTGTGGAAGAGAAAGCAAGGGTGTGGCTCTCGGGGGAGCGCCTGCACAGCTTGATGGGCGGCATCATGAATGTCAGGCAGAGCTTTGTGTGGATAAACCACGGAGGGGGTAATGGAGTCGAATCTGTCCAAGAGAAAACCATTTCTCTGAATATTCATAGCTGAGCCTAGCGGTCTGGCCATGAGCTGTATTTCACTGTTCATGCCTGGTGTAACCATCTCTTCTGAGGCCCCAGATTTCTACACAGAGCAGCCTGTGACTCTTGGCAGGTGCCGTGGATGGTACGATGGCTCTGTCCGAGCAGACGAACTGGCCGAATGACGCTGATGTTTAATGATCCCTATAGGGAATCAGCAACTCTTGTGTTCAATGGCCTGGCGTGGCTTCTCTGGTTCTCGGACTTTCTCTGCTTGGCTTCTTCCCTAGTGTTCAGGTCCTATCCAGGTGACTTGAGACCTAAGAGAAGACTCATTTAGCTGGAGCCGGAGGCAACTCCTCTTCCCCAGTCCACAGGGATAGAAGCATTTAAGTCTGAGTTTACTTACCCTTAGCAAAACATAACCAGTGCTTATTGTTATTATTAATATTTTAGGACACAGGATAAAAAGGCCCATAAAAACAAGGGCATAAAACAGCTTTTACTGAACAAACATTATGCTGATTTATTTGTGAGTAAAATCTGAACCATATGGTCTAGTTTCCCTTAAAGCGCACAAGGGGTTCAGGATTAAGGGAACAGACACTTGGCCCATTTGTGCTGCATTTCTATGAACACATTTGTGTCTTTTTAAAAATAACAGTTGTGTGCAGTAGCCCTGCAGTTGCTGAACCCTGACTGTGTGCAGGAGATCGTGCAGAGTACTTTGCAGCTCTTCTCACTGCGTCTTCCAGCAGCGCCACTGATCTGTAAAGGCCAGCACCCGGGGCCCCAGTTACCTGTAGGAATTTAGGAATATAGGGAGATCTGGAAAGCAAGCTTTGCCCAACAGGGACAGCTTTTCCTCCTCAACACTCTGCTTGTGAAAGAAATGAAACTCAAGATGAGGCCGACTTGGGCTCTGCAAGTTAGCTGGGCTCCTCAGATTGCTGAGAGCAACCCACTGGACAGCTTTGCCCTGTGGCTGCACACAGGTTTAAGGCAACGGTTTCTTTCTTTCCCCACGTGCAACCTCAGCAGCACCCAGGTTCTAGGTAAGGGAATGGCAGGCTGTGAACTCGGTTCACTCCTGCTCTGAGGCGATGTCATTTTGGGGCATATTCTAAGCAAACTGCCTTTTTTAGTACCAAGTAATATTATGATCACGATTCAGTTAGTAAGAGGTAGGTATTTTTGATTGAGTTGCACCATGGATAGGTCAGGAAGACAGAAATGATCTCCCTGTGATGGGTTCAATCAGTTGTTCGCTGGTATGGCAAAGGAAACATAAAAAGAACTCTACTTATTCCACAGTCAGAGGATTTCAAATCTACAATGTTGCTAAACAGCACAATAAAGCCTTTCATCTGGCATGGCAGTGAATGAGCAGAACAAGCCAATGTGCCCAGGAGACTCAACTGTGTCTTCATATCCAGAATGAGGCCTGTGGTCTCCATTCTCTTCTCCCTTATTGGCCTTTCCTGTTCCCTTCTACCTCTGTATTAATGTTTTCTGTTGCTATGACAAAGTACCTGAAGCTGTTAAATCATGAAGGAAAGAGGTTTAGTGCTCAGTTTTGAAGGCTGAATGTTCAAAGAGCATGAGACTGGCTCTGGCAAGGTTATCATTGGCTGCATCTTGTGGATGGCATCATGGCGGAAGTGTGTGAGAGAGATAATGTGGGATTGGAAAGCAGAGCACAAATAGCTAACAGCCTCATTCTTTCATGACAGCTGTCTCTTGAGAACTAGCTAGAGTCTCCTGAGAAAGATAATACTGATTCCTCCTGAACACCCTTAAAGAGCTCACTACCTTTCAGTGTCATCACACTTGGGCCAAATAAAAGCTTCAGTACAGGATCCTTTGAGGGACAAAACACATCAAAATCATAGCCTCCCACACAGAGCCCTTTCCAAGTGGCTGTCTGCTGCTGGGATTCCCACATGCAGAGCTGCTGCTCTTGGGGCTTGGTCCAGGCTTCGTTCCAGGGTCTGACACTTATAATCTATATTGACAGAAGAATGCAAGAACATAGCTAAAATTTTACACTACTGTTTTACACTACTGAGCCATTAAATGTAATAGATTTTGTTATATTTGAGTTATTTTCCAAAAATCCTTTTGCAGCTATTTTTAATTCTCAGTATATTTATTCATGGAAATAGTGATATGAAATTAATCGGTCTGCCTTCCAACACCTTCTATCTAAACAAGGAATATAAATTCCACTTGTGTCATAGATTCTGTACAAGTTAGGACTTGAGGAATACTCCTCTGTTCCCTCTCATTTGTTCCTGTTGCTGGAAGCTCCTTGAAGGGCCATCTTTTAGGAGCCCTTTTAATTATGTGTATTTGTATTTATCCCATAATTTAATCTCAATATCAGATATTTGTATATAAGAGGCATCACTAATTCCATATCCCCCATGCCCTCAGAATTTATAAAGATCAGTTTCCCCAGTTACAGTTAGGATTACAGAGAAATAATATTAATGATAGCAATAAAACACCCACAATTGTTGAGTGCTTACTGTGAGCAGGAAATAGCGTGCAATGATTTGCATCTATTAAATCTTGTAATCCTCGCAATAACTCTGCAGACAATATTACCTTTGTTTGACAGCTGAAACCTTGCAAGGTGATGTCACCCCTGGAGGTCACACACCCAGCAGTGGTGGAACAGGGACAGAAGCCCAGGTATGCTGACCCTGGCACCGATTCTCCAATCACCACATGCTACCATCTCCCTGTAGTAACTTGAAGGGTGTAGGTTACCTTTTACCATAGAGATGTATTGTGCTTATACCTCTTTGATAGGACATATTGGAATACCCAAACTATATTTTTAGAGGTTGCAAATTTGCCTTCCAAATGATCTTTTTTTGGGAGGTGGTACCGGTGATTGAATCAGGACCTTGTGCTTGTCCACTGAGCTATCTCCCTGGCCCCTCCAAATGATCTTTTAAGATCAGGATAGTCTTTTCCTAGAGTGATACAGGTACAGTTCCTAAAAGGTGTATATTATAGTTCACAACTCGTATAGGTAAGGAGCCTGTAGCCTGCTGTCAAATTCTGAACCTTCATAGGTAAGAGCAGAGCTATGTAGAAATCTAGTCTGTCCTCCACCATCTGATGGTTCATAGTATCTTTGGTCTTTACCTCCCTATTGTGTGTAAATGTGATCAGTACTTATTTTGTTTATGTGTATTTCCCTAACTTTTAAGCCTTATTATTGTCTGTAAGCATGGGCACTGTGGTTGTGGAGAGTGCTAATTAAGTGAATGCTTGATATTTCTGTTAACAAAGCACAGGTGGTTCCACCTGGGTGGATTCTGTATCCATGGATGGGACTGACTGCAGACTGTAATATTCAGAGATTATATTGTATCTCTACTGATTATTACAGGTTTTTTTCTTGTCATTATTCCCCAAACAATACAGTGCAACAACTACTTACATAGAATTTACATGGTTAGGTATTTTAAGTAATCTAAAGATGATTTTAAATGTATGGGAGACTATGCATAGGCTCCATGCAACAGTACATGCTGTTATTTTAAATACAGGGCTTGGGCATCCTGTGAGTCCTGGATCCATGGGTACTGAAGGCAGGCTATTGCAGAGCAAAGCAGGGGGACTGATACCTAATTTAAATTTCTTTGACTTTCCAAATTTCTTTATTGGAGGAAATGAACTTATTCCAAAGCAAAGAGTTACTGAGTTGATGAGAAGGACAGGAGAGAGAGTGGGAGAGAGAGATTTATCTATGTATATAAACAGGATAGTTTGGACAACTGTACAGTGCATTTCTGCTGGTCTATGGAAAGAAGCAGTTAATACTTTAATTAATTTCATCTTATTTTTTTTCGATTATTTGTACTTTTTCTCTTCTTAATTTCTTATACATTTCTTGTTTCTTTATTCTAATTTTACATGCATATATCTGGTAATATGAATAACTGATTGGAAGACAACACTATGTATTATAGCAAATACTATGAAATTCATATTACTTTGTGTTTATTTTATTTTTTTTTTTAATGTATTTAGTACAGGGTCTCACTACACAGATTGGACTCATAATGATCCTCCTGTTTTCATCCTCCCAAGACCTAGGATTACAGGTGTGCACCGCCACATCCACTCTCAGTTGCCCTCTCAGTGCACCCTGAGGGCGGGGGCCAGCACCATATTACTTTTTTAAACGAAATTCTGCATCACTTTTAATTTTTTCTGTTTTAATTCTAATTGTACTCTCTTAAAATTTTTTTTCTATATTGGTTCTCCTGCTGATGTAATAAAGATCAACAAGGAAAACAAAACAAAACAAACAAAAAAATCACCCACAACTTAAATCTACAGTGCAACTAGAAGTCAAAGAAAACTATAAAATAGGAAAAATATACATCTGAATCTAGTACAGCTAAAGGCCACTTCCCTAACCAAATAAAAAGTTACAGTTTTGAAGTGCTTTTGAATTAAGAAACTTTAGAAACACAGATTCTTAATGATACAGGAAAATACAAGTTATTTAAAAATGATATGAGAATTATTTAAAATTTATTATAAAAAGAAAATAGAAAATAAGAAGAAGAAAGAAAATATTCTCCTATAAAACAACCACAAGAAAAAGGAAGCTATGATACTACTACAAGCATGAACTGAATATTGCTGGACAAACATGCAAAGGAATGGAAGATGATCTAAAATCACGATTGTGAAAGCCTCAGGTTAGAAAGAATAAAAACTGGAAGGGGAAAATGAAATATGAGCTGCAAGAAAGAAAATGACAAAGTGGCATCACAGAGATGAAGACAGAAGAATCACCAGGTTGTATCACATACATAGGCACAATTCTAAGATGTCCATTAAAAAAAAATGTAAGATACTTATTAACATCATTCTGAAGAAGGTAACAAGGTATACTGATTGGAGGCATATAATCAGCCATAATAGCAAATATGGGTAAAGAGAGGGCAAAAGAATCAGAGAGGAGCTGGGGAGAGAGCTCAGCGGTGTAAGTGCCTGCCTGGCAAGTGCAAAGTCTTGAGCTTGAAAACCAGTAACAAACAAAACAATCAGAGAAAGAGGATATATGAGATAAGCAAAGAAAATACAGAAACAATGAAAGAAAAAGCAAATGTAAAATTACCCTTTGAAACTGCAAACCAAGAATAATTTCTAGCAAAAGGAAGATCTGACTGCATATTGAAGATTTCTCCATATAAACTGGGAGAACTGACCCACAGTGCTAAGGATCTAGACCTAGTCTAATAAAACAAGGGATTAAAGGTGGTGGGGAAAGAGAAGAGATGGAAGAGGAGGAAGAGAACAAAAATAACCCGCTGGTCCTCCAGTCAAAAATAACTTATAGTTAAAAAAGAAAGAAAATTTAATTGGGATGAGACTCATCCACAGGTACATGCAAAACAAGACAAAGAAGAAACAATATTTTCTGGAAATTTAAAGGGTGTGTGAGCCATGGATTTTATCAGTGAGCTAGCTAATCTGTCCTTTGAGTTTTGAATTTGGTAGATTCAATTACAAGAAAACTCACAGAAGTATTTGGATTTGTAGCTCTCAGTAAACATCAGAAGTATTTTATGGTATTAAAGAGATAGTTCTCCTTGGTTATAATTTAATTATTATTACTACTACTATTATTATTTTTTTGCTTCTTGAATGCTGGGATTACAGGCATGTGCCACTCCACCCAGCCATACTTGTGCATTATGGAGGCTATCTAAGTACATATTACTTCCTTACGTAGACTTGGGAGAATGCTAGTCTAGTGGCGGTATAAGTTCTGTATGTGCCACATTGGCCTTTCCTCCAGAGTCACCTTGGCCATTCATCATTGATCCTGGCAGTGCTTCTTCTTTTCCTTGAGCCCCAGTGAAGCCTTTGGATCCTACTCAGCATAGCTGTGCAGAAGCCCACATCCCTTTCTATTTGCCTTTGCTGTCTCTGCTTGTGGTAGTCAATTGTCCAGTGCCATAACAAAATGTCTGAGAAAAATAATGTCAAAGCAGGAAAGATTTGCTCTGTCGCATGGTTTCAGAGATCTGCATCCATGGTCACTTGCCTCCAGTAGTTTGGGTTCAAGGCAAGGTAAGACATCATAGCAGGGTCCTTGTGGTGGAGCAAGTGACGACCTCATAGTAGTAGCCAGGAAGAGATTACAACAAAGGAAGGGTCTGGGGACAAAACGTACAAGTTGTTGGGCATGACTCCATGACGTACTTCCTCCAACTGGCCTCACTCCCAAAGTATTCACTGCCTCCCAGCAGCCTGCTAAGCCATGGATGAATCCACTGATGAGCTTGGAGCCTAGTGACCAGTTACCTCCCAAAGGCTCTACCTCCGAACGTGATAGCACTGGGGACCAAGCCTTCACACGAGCTTTTGGGGACATTTTAGATTAAAACTGCCAACACTCCCCTACCTGTAGGGTCTGGCACCTGTTCACCTGACATCTTCATCTCATTTGTGACATGAATGGAATTTCAGACTTGCTTTCTCCTCAAGCATTTGTGAGTCACTCAGTAAATGACCAATACCATGTTAAGAGACTGGGCAGAAAACCAGACAACAAGGACATACTCCCAGCCCTCAAGAGGCTCCCTTACCCCTGATGATTTTGCAGCTTTGCCTTGTGAGTGCATTACTTTTTAAGTCATACTGTATATTTTGGTTATTGTGAAGTACTCCACTGTATAGAAAAATTATGGAATGACACAGACCTTGTTTTTAGGTTGATAAAACTTGATGCAAAATTTCTTACATAAAGTAATTTTTCCTATTTTCATTCTTAGTACCTCGCTGCTCAAAGTGGGACTCAAGGAGCCAACAGCAAATCATTTTCCTAGGTTGTGTTAGAAATGCAGGATCCCATCCCCTATTCTAGACCTACTGGAACAGAATTGTATTGATTTTTTTTTTTAATAGCAGGGATAGAATCTATGGTCTTGGCACTGAGTTACATCCCAACTCTTTTTTATTTATATATTTATCTTTATAATATGATACAGGGTCTCACTACACAGCTTGTACTTACAGTGATCCTCTTATCTCAGTCTCCCCAGTGCTGGGCTTACAGGTGTGTACTACCATGCCCAGTACATGCACGCAGTATCAGGGATCAAACTTGGGTCCTTGTGCTTGCCAGGCAGGTGTTTAAACCACCACGCTATCTCCTCAGCCCCTAGTTTGTCTTTTTGAGAGAGGTCTCACTATGCAGTTCAGGTTGGCCTTTAACTCTCTTTGTAGCTCAAGCTGGCCTCACACTCTCAGCAGTCCTCCTGTGTCAGCCTCCCAAGTGCAGTGATTACAGTTGTGTACCACTATGCCCAGTTTCTAACTCTTAATTTTTTTTAAAACTTTGAGACAAGGCTGGTGAGATAGCTCAGCGGTCTAAAGCACCTTCTTAGGCAAGCACAAGGACTGGTTTAATTCCTGGCATCACATGTCATGCCAGCTCTGTCCTGGGGGCTGAGTCAGCCAAAAACCAAGAAAAAAAAGAGGATCTTATACTTTGAGACAACATCTTACTGAGTGGCTCAATTTCCCATGCTGGAGCTTGAGATCCTTGTGCCTCAGCTTCCCAGAATGCTGAAATTACAGACATGCACTGCTAAACCTGACATAAAACTTGCTTTACTTAATGTCTCGTGCAATTTGCATATACAATAAAGTTTGAGAAGTACCAAAGACTTTCAGTATGTACATCCAGCCCAAAGATCCATTATCTGCTACATACCACTTACCATTTTCTTTCTGTCCACCTACACTTTTTCTTTTACTCTCTTGAACAAAGACATATACTCCAAATATGTTTCATTTTCTCATAGTTTTCTTGCTTGTAAAGTGGAGGCATTATTACAAAATGGCAACACTGCTGTAGTTTGGATCTTGAATATTCTCCAAAAGCTCATGTGTTAAAGATTCTCTATTCTGTTTCTATTGGAAGCGGTGGAGCCCTTAGGAGGTGTGGCCTAGTGAAGGAAGTGAGGTCATGGGGGCGTGTCCTTGAAGGAGCTGCTAGGGTCCTGGCCTTGCTTGTTTCTCTTTCACTTGCTGGTTGATGCAAGATGAGCAGCTTCTGCCAAACGCTCCCACCCGATTTGGGCCTCTTCGCAGACCCGAAGCAATGGGACTAATGGACCATTTACCAAAACCTCAAAACCATGAGCCCAAATAAACTGTTCCTCCTTGTAAGTAGATCCTCTCCCCGGATATTTGTCACCGTGATGGAAGGCAGATTCACGCTGTATGTTAGTGCCTGTCTTAAGAAGGTGACTGTAAAGATTTCTAGGGACAACGCGCGCATGCGCGCGCACACACACACACACACACACACACACACACACACACACACACAGCATGCACACCACCCGACTCACAGTCTTGGCTGAGCACCACTTGGATACGGGTCTCCGGGGCCCCAGGCTGCCTAGTGGCCTGGATCCTCTGCACTGTGAGGAGCTCTCAGCACAGCAGAGTTGCTGGTAAGGCAGCTGTGTTTCCTGGGCCATGTGGGGACAGGCCTCCTGGCTCCAGGCTCCTCAGACTCTGTGGGAAGGTCCTCTTCCTGGGGTCTGCAAACAGAGGAGGCCAGAAGCACATAATTTATTCAGCTGTGAATTCCCCTGGTTGACTGGAAGCTTTGACTTGCACGAGCTCAGCAGGGGTCTCCTTTGCCAGTCTTGCAACACCAGCCTGCCATTAAGTGTTTCTAAGAGAATCAAAGCCTGTTGTGTTAGAATAGTGTCCTCCCCTGCAGCCCTGGGCGTTCCTTAGGCAATCTGCTGGAGGCAGGAGGGCTGCTCGGCAGAAGGTGGCCCTGTCTTTCTAAGGCAGGGTCTGTGCAGGGATATGCTTCCCCATGCTTGTCTGTGCAGCCACTAGCAAGGGCAGCTGGCACTGTCGTTTCGTCCCCCACTCCTTCTCCCCACACTGGACTTCTTTGCCTATGGAGGTGGCACCAGTAGCCTTTCTCAGCAATTGACGTGTTCGCAATATTGTGAAGTTAGACTTTTGTAAATTAGACTGTAACTCTCTTTAAGATTCAAAGGCCACAGTTAATTAAAGGTAGGTGTCCTTTGCTGAAGTGGAAATTCATGCTGCTTCACTTAGATGCGCCTTTTAATTTCTGCTAAAAAATGCGTCCAGCATAGAGATAGAGGGGGAAAAACCCATAGAGTATCGAATGGCTTCAATTATGATAGCTTCAGCTAGAGCAAGGTTTATGTGCTAAATGGGAACCATGTGTGCAACTTGAAGACAGGTACGTCACTGAGGGGGTGGTTGCTTGGATAGCGTAGTGAGCTGTTGGAGTAAGAAGTGCTTATCACTTTCCCAGATCACTACAAGGTGCTGGTAAAACTTATGTTACTTGAACAAGGTGTGGATAGATTAAGAACAGTGAGCATGTTGAGTGCTAAATTTACTTCTTGGATCTATCATCTATCAGCCGAGGGACTTTGAGAAGTCGATCTTAATTCCTCAGCTGTTTTTAACTATAAAATGGGTTTGAAATGTCACCTGGGTCATAGCTTATTGTGAAAATTAAGGGATATGCATAGGAAATAGCTTAGTGTGGTGTCTGGGGTGTCACTGATGTTCCTTCAGTATGCAGTCATTAATATGTAAGCTATAGAATAGGAGCTCTGTCATTAGAAAGACTCTCAAAATGAACTTCTTCATGAACCAGTACTGTTAATAATTGTGCCTTCCTCTTGTTTTGTTCATTACAAGATTAATGTGGTCAGTTTGTGTAAAGAGTATCAGTTATTTTGTCCATTCATGTTGCTTGAGTTCTTTCCTGTTTTGGAAAAGAAAACTGGAAAGCACAAACGGATAGAAATAAGGGCTCATACTGAAGAGCCCTGCAGTGTTAGTGCTGGGGTGGCGGGGCCAAGTCCCCGACAGGGGCCATGTGGCTGTAAGCTACAAGGGTGGAGACCCTCTCTGCTTACTTCCTGCTGTATTTCCAGCCCAGGGCACTGTGCTTGGCCCATGCCAGGTGCCTAATAAATAAATTTCCTCCATGCTTCCCTCCCTGCATATCTGCTAGAATAAATGAATGAGATCACATAGCTCAATACCCTCATTTTGCAGACAGAAAAGCAGGTGACAGAGAAGTGAAGTGACCTGTCTAGCATTGGGATGAGACCCTCTGGTCATAATGACCACAGGCCAGCTGAGGCTCACAGGTCAGCAGCGTTGCACTTCAAGTAACAGTGTGACGTCTTGCAACTCTGGGGCTGCTGCCATCTTCCTGATCCCCTCTCTCCTTTTCCTCCCATGCTTCCCTCCCTGCTTCCGTTCCTTTTTCTTCTCGTGCATCCTTCCTTTTAGCCCCTTTCCCCCCTCTTGTGCCATTGTTCTTGGCAAGAGCAGGATCTGGATTAGACAGTTGTGACCTGCAGCGTCATCTCATGCTATGGACCCCCAAAGCCTAGCATTACCCTAAAACCTGTGGCAGATGTGAATGTTTAACCTCCCTTCTCTATGGGAAGATGGCACATCTGATTTCTCTGTTCACAAGTCGGCCCTCTTGCCACCAATTTCAAGGTACCATTGGCTCCTCAAAGCCATCTGGGTGGAGTTTCTGTTGCAAGGGAAATTGCTCTCTAGCACCCAGGAAACCTTGGGTGGCTAACGGTGCCAGTGATCACCCAGCTGGGGGAGCCTGATCCCCTCAGCCTAGTGAAATTGCTCCCCAGTGGGGAGTGATGCTGAAGCTACAGGCCTGGGGAGCCTTAGACATCATAACCAAAAGCCTCTGTGGGACTCTTCATTTCACTCCCTTCTGTTTTTGGAAACACATTTCTCCCCATTCTTTGCTGACAGTACCATCTTTTGTACAGAATGGTGTACTTTGGATTATTCTAGGAAATTTATGCATTTCTCTGCAAATGAGCACAGTTATCATTTGAGAATCACAAATAATCTTTGAAATAGTGACAGGGCATATAAAGCAGAGCTTCTTAAAATGTGATGAAGGACCAGTTTTTAAGATTTCCAATATGCTGTGGGCTAAAACATTGGTAGCAGACAATAACAACAAACAGAAAAATCTAAGAGCCAAACAAAACCCAAATGATGCACAAAAATACAGGTTTCAGCTCCTCATTAACAGCAGTTGTTATGCAGTCAGTCCTGCTGCTGCAAAAGATTGAATATTCATCCTCAATTTCCATTCTTCTTTTTGAGGATTAGTAAACTGCAGACCTGACCTTGAGGAGCCCTTCTATGGCATTGTGGCTGCTTACCCCCACTTTTGTTTTGTACCATAAATCACAAGGGTGCTAACTTTCACCTCATTTCTTCCCCCATCCTAAGCCATTTGTCTTACTTGCACAGTGGTGCTCAGTGGAAGATGGACGAAGTGCAGTTGCACTGTTTCCCTGAGAAGGATCCATGTTCCTGTCTCTTCCATGCAGAGATCAACCTGAAATACCACAGAAAATAATGATTTTGCAAAGGACAAAAAAGCAAACATCAATCTGAGCCCAATAGAAAAGGTCATGAGCTAATGAAAACAGCCATCTGAATCATTTTCCTGAGGAGCTACATTTTAATGATTTACCAGAAATTGAATTTGTTCTTTGTATTGACTTGAATCCAAGCACTAGGGAAAAACCCCCAAAATAGGTGACTAGAACATTTTGAACATACTGATGAGGATTACGGTTAGAATGATTTGAATGTTCTAGTGCTTTCCTTTCTGAAAGCTTTCTTGACAGTGCATTTGTCCTTTGTCACTAGAATCACTTCCTGTGCAAACCACATTGTCCTCCCTGATGGTTAGGAGCTCTTCCAGGGCCCAGTGACCTTCAGGGTGCATCTGTGTGACTACTCTTACCATTTTACAGAAGTGTCTGCGAGTAAACATGTTTTTCTTTATTTTCCTTTTCTTATGGGATAACCCAAAGTAGACCACCGTTTTAAAAAGGGAAGTAGCACATAAGGTGCAGAACTACACCTTCCTGTACATACTCCCATGCGAAAGTCCCCCAAAAGTGTAACTTAGGGTTTGTAGAATTCATTTACTATTTTATAAATCCTGGAACTTTGAAATTCTGTGTTTTGGCTTTGTTTACAATAGGATGCATGTGGGGTGTATATGGTTACTATGGAGAAAATAGTATTCTCTTTAGATTCTCAGGATTATTATTATTATTATCTTGTGGCACCAGGGATTGAACTCGGGACCTTGTTCAATCCCTGGTGTTTATACCTCTTCTCCCACTGAGCTGTGGCTTCAGCCCTTACGGTTAATCTTTACCTTCTAGGGAAATTATTAAAATGGTAAGAATACTGATATCTCTGCCAAACGCTCTGTTAGAGTCGGAAGTGAATGGGAATGGAGCTGAGGATAAGAGCCACATGAAGGTTTTTGTAAACCATCCTGTCAGAAGGACACAGATGGGCAGGAGGGGGAGTTCAGTGGTAGAGAGCTCATCTGAGTCTATCCCCAGTGCTAAAAAGGGAAGGCCTAGTGTGAAAAACAATAATAGGGTTAGAGAAGCTTGGGAAGGTGGAAGACAGTAAGGCTCTGGAAACCAAAAAGCTCCAAGGACCTGCCAGAGCCCAAGGATGGGTGGTGGGGCCACGTGGCTCAGGGAGGCTAAGGTGGGTCAAAATCCTTGGGGAGAGAGCCTCATGTGAGTGACTCGGGAATTAGATGAAAAGGGGTTTACTCCCTCTCTACCCTGAGCCCCAAGAGAGAGGGCTGTAGCCCATCCCATGCTCCTTGCTCAGCCTGACCTCCCAGGGACCCTGGATCTCTACCTTCTCTTGTCATTGGGTCTCGGAGATATCTGGACTGGGAAGCAGAGTACTGCTGAGCCGTATTAGGCGGCTGTTCTTCGTGTCAGATATACCCACCAGGAAAATCACAGTAAGCAGTGAAGAATTTGTTTTCCTCTAACCTATTACTGTATTTTCTGAGTGTATCTCCAAAGGACTTGGGGGTGTCACTTCCAGAAAAAGTAATAGCAGGGAGCCCGGAGGTGGAATGTCTGTGTGTCTGATGTTAGCAGAAAGCCACAAAGCATGAGGATGCACAGGACGAGAATGTGAGGATGAGGAGCGGCAGCTGGAAGGTCGTAGACACTCATTTGACCAAAGGGAACCAACTAGAAAAGCTGGTGTCCAGCTGCTGTAGAAGTTGGAGGTGCACAGTCCATGGCTTGGCTCTGAGTAGGAGAAAGGTAGAATATACAGTTGGGCATGAGTTCTCAACTGCAGAGAACAGGGACAAGTGGAGAGGCCGAATCTCAGCTCCTCAGGTAAGAGAGGACTCCTAGGTCCTGACAGGTCATAGTCTGGAGCTTGGACCAAAGCTGGCCCAAAATGTCCCTTACCTTACAGTGAATTTTTTATATTAGTCACTTTCCCATTGCTAGGATGAAACACCTGACACCTGTACTTAAAGGAGAAGTTTATCTGGCACCCAGTTTCAGAGGATTCAGTCGATGGTTCATTGGCTCCAAGGCAAACTCGGGCTGGTAGAAGGACGTGCAGAGGAGAGCTGCTCTACCCATGGCAGCATGAAGCAGAGAGGGAGGAAGAGCCAGAGAACGAAATAACTTCCGAAAGCATATGCTCCATGATCCTCCCCCTCCCACAGAGGGCCATAACTTCTAGCACATTTGACTGCAAACTCATCGATGTATAAATTATTGCACTGATGAGCATTATGTCCTCATGATCCATTCACATTCCAAAGACCCATTTTGAAACATGGGAGACTCTTGGGGAATGCTTTAGATCTAAACCACAAATTGGACCCCCTTGTGCGCAGTGATAGAGACTGTATAAGTCTAAGATGAGGAGCTACGGCAGTAGACATGACGTGCCTTCCTTTGGGCGGGTGTCTAGCAGCAGCAGCAGCAGCAGCAGCAGCAGCAGCAGCAGCAGCAGCAGCAGCAGCAGCAGCGTCTTGATGGTACTCGCTTTGGGGAATCAACCTCTGCTCTCCCTGGCTGGACACTGAGGCCAGTCCAACACCCCAGCCTCACTCAACTGCTCTGGATGGCAGGAGTGAGTGGATGTTTGCTATAGCTTGATCTGAAATGTCCTCTGACAGGCTCCTGTGTTCAGAAGTAGGGCCTCAAGAGGTGGTGGGGCCATGAGTGTGCTAGCCCCATCCTTGATGGATTAGCCCATTGGCGAGTTCATTGGCTGAGTGGCTGTTAGGAGGGGGGTCGCTGGGCTGTGGCTGTGAGTGGTCTGTCTTTTCTCTGGCTGTTTCTCTTCCTGTCTGCTTCCTGGCTGGGATGAGGTCAGTAGTTTTCCCCCACTGTGCTCTTCTGCACCACAATTTCTGAAATCGTGAGTCTGAATAAACCTGTTCTTTAATTTCTGTGCATCCATCTGGTATTTTGTCCCAGCAATGCAAAGTGACTAAAACACCATTCCTTAAACTTCCAGTGTCTTCCAGAGCTTCCACTTTCTCTGTTATATTATACCCTCCACTGGCATGTCTTTCTTTGCTCAAGATATAGGAGCAAAATGCATTTTAGACTTAAAAGTCTTTTGAAACTCATTGTTATTTTCGTTTTGCTGTGGGCCACTTGCATGCAGAACAGTTACTCTTCCACTAAGCTACCTCCCCAAGCCCAACTCATAGTTACTTAAAAGTTTTTCAGACATACAGATCAGAATGGAGAAGAGATGTTGGATGTCCATCAGTGGCTTCATCAGATTTTAGCTCTGTGTCACTTTTCCTTCAGATACCATTTTATTGTACAGAATCGAATTGATAAACATTTACCAGAGACTGCCTGTGTTTTCTGTCCGACTCTTAATCTCTTTTAAAATTCATATCTTCTCATGTAACTTCTGCT
>PVKN010005793.1:0-29940 GCA_004027915.1 Capromys pilorides | reverse complement strand
AAAAAAAAAAAAAACCACTTTAAAAAAAATAAATAAATAAAAACACAAACAAACAAAAGCAGCATTGACCCAGAAGCAAGGACCGAAGGCAAGGAATTATTCAGTGGAGAAGAGGCCGCGAAGAAACTACAGCAGAGCGACAGGAGAGAGAAAGCGGAGAGCCGAGGCGCCGCTCCTCAGAGCGCGGCTGGAGCAGCGATGCGGCTGGGTCGGGAGCTGCTCCCCGGCCGCGCACGGGCTCCGCGGCCGGAACCGGAATCGGCCCTTCAACGCGCCTCGATTGATCTGGAAGAGGAGAACTACCTCACCCCCTGCGGCCGCGCCCCGCGACGTCCCTAGGCACCCCCTGGTGCCATGACCTTCCGGCTCCCTTGTGCCCGGGAGTCTCTGCCCCGCCCGGCCCACCTTGGCCTGCGCCCCCGGTGCCCCGCTGGCCGGGTCTCCAGAAGTCCTCTCCCGGCCTGCCGGGAAGCGCCTGGGCCGACTGTCCCCCCTCCTTTGTCCCAAGGGACCAGCCCGGTAGCTCCCCGCAGACTTGGGGCTCCGCTCGCTGCGCCGAGCCTCTGCTCCCGGGTCAGAGCGTCTGCTTCTCTGGGAGACGCGGCCTGACTCAGTCCTGGCGCCCCCCTGCCTTTTCTTTGCTGGGATTTGTAGTTGAGATTTTTGCCTAAAAGCGCGCTTGGAATCCTCTTGATTCTCCTTCTACGGTTTGGCTCTGTTCTGTCTTGTGGTTGACACAGGAACTCAGGAGGTTGCCCGGCTGTGCTCCGCGCTGTGAGCCCCCTACCCATCCCCACAGTGCCAGGCTGCAGCCGGGCACCCGTGCCCCGCCCGGGTCTCTGTCTCAGGGTCAGGTCTTTCCTTCATCAGCGAAGCTCATCTGCAGATTAATGGCATCTTTAAGGGACCCGAGTATGATTGGCCTGAAGGGAAATGTAAAAGCCAGCCTAGGAAGCGCAAACAAGCCCAGGGAGCAGAGCTAAACTGGAGGGCACATAGGGTACCTAGGGCAGCTCTGGGTCCTGGGGTGCAGCCTCTTTATTCTGCCCGGTACTGAGGCTGGAACCCAGGGCTGCTCACCGAGCCACATCCCAGCACGTTTTACGTTTTATATTTTGAAACCGGGTCTCGCCAAGTCACTAGGTTGCCCAGGCTAAAAGTACAATTATAAAATATGGGCTCTCCTTGTCTCCCGTCTGTATTTATTTTTTCATCCTATCTCAGCTTGCTTGGCAGTTCAGTTCCCACAAGATGACTGTGCTTCCTGCTGTGGGGTGGGGCCGGTTCCACCACGGGTGAATCCAGCTCCCCTAGCTGACCTCGAGGGGCGGGGTCAGTGAGACTCTGCCCCACCCCCAAGCTGCAGAGGCTACAGATTTAGGACAGTGCCTGGAGGATTGTAGGCCTTGATCCAGGGCATTTCGGAGTAGACATGGTAAGAACTGAGAACTGGGTGCTTCCGCAAACTCTGAAAGTATCCTAGTTATTCATCGTGTGTTACAGACCCATCCCTGAGTGATCAACAGGCCAGGTGTGAAGCTGGGCAGAGATTTGATCCAGGGGCAGGGGATAGCTCAGGGGCACAAGTGCCTGCCTGGCAAGTACAAGGTCCTGAGTTTGATCCTCAGTTCCACAAAAAATTTTAAAAAAAGTAAGAAATTTGATCCAAAGATTTAAAATAATAAAAGAGACCGCGAAGGCAACAAGTGGCCTGGTGGCTCCCACTTGTGATCTTGAGGCTGAGGTAGGAGAACTGCCAAAGTTCAAGGTCAGCCTGGGCTACACAGTGAGTTGAAGGCCAGTATGGCCTACACAGTGAGTTTAAGGCCATTGGCCGGCCCTGCCCCCAGGGAGCACTGAGACAGGAACTGAAACTGGGTGTGGTGGCAAGCACTTGTAATCCCAGCACTTGGGAGGCTGTAAACAGGAGAATCACAATGAGTTCAATCTACATAATGAGACCCACTAGACCCTGAAGAGTGTAAAAAAAAAAAAAGTCAGTGAAGCAGAGCTGAGGAGATAGCTTAGCAGTCTAAGTGCCTACCTGGCAAGCACAAGAACACAGTTTAATCCCCACTGCCACATGCCATGCCAGCCCCCACACAATGCAGGCCACCGAAACTGAGCATGGTGACACTTGCCTATAAACACTGGGAGGCTGAGACACGAGGGTCATTATGAGTCTAAGAGGTGTAGTGAGACCCTGTACCAAATAAATACATACATAAAGACTTTTTTTTAATGGCCGGCTCAGACTGCCCGGGCGGTGGGGCTGGCACGGCATGTGATACCAGGGACTGAACCATGGTCCCTGCGGTTGCCTAAGCTTTCCTAAACAAGGGATTTAGATCACTGAACCATCTCGCCGGCCCCAAGACTTTCTTAAAAACAAAGTGATACGGGGCCGGCGAGATGGTTCAGTGGTCTAAAGCGTCTGCTTAGGAGGGCTCAGGCGACTGCAGGGACTGCAGTTCGATCCCCGGCACCACATGCTGCGCCAGCGCCACCACCAGGGCAGGCTGAGCCAGCCACAAAATGAATAAATAAAGAAACAAACAAACACAACAAGCAAACAAATAAATAAATAAATAAAATTTAAAAAAAAAACCAAAGTGATACTATGCCACACAGGGGGCAAATTGAAGTCTCTATCACCCCAGACACCATCTCTGATATTTCCTCCAAGGAAACGTACTTTAAGCTATATGCTATTATTGGGATGGTATAAAATAGGAATATAATCCAGGTTGGGTTCATTATACCCTAATAATTGTATTTGTTCTGACGCTAAGAGAAACCGAAGCAAAAGCATTTTATGGCTCCCACCGCAGTCAGAGCTACAGCGAAACCTGAGCACAAGTCAGCTCCATGGTGAGACCCGGTCAGGTTTCTCCAGCACAGCAGAGAAGCAGAAGCGAAAGGTACAGGGGGGCAGGAACTTGACTGACTGAGGAGCTGGAGAAGATCTCAGCAGATGGCATGGATCTCCCACCTGAGGCACAGGGGCTGAGACTTTATGGACCTTTGCTAAGGGTGGAGTTGAGGGCCGGGTGAGCCACACCTAGGAGCTGACTGGGGTCTCCCTTGTGGGGCAAGACAGGCAGAGGAGGCTGCATTCAGGCCTGGGGTGGGGGGAAGGAGGAGGAGGCCTCTGGGAAGACACGCTGTTGCTTTTGGATTCAGCCATGTTGAATCGGAGCCATAACTCAGGAGCTGTATGCAGGCGGGAGCCTAGCGAGACCGCGCTGTTCCAGGACTTAGAGTAGGGGACAAGCTAGGCCTGTCTTTACGGAATGTGCATCCCGCTTACTGAGAGGCAAGAGACAGAATCGATGCATTCACAAGGAGGTGACTTTAAGTGTGAGAAAAAATAAGGCTGAGTTGGCAAGGAGGCCGCAGGAGCTTCCCTGGGAAGTCTCACTGGGGAGAAAACAAAAGCCTGAGGAAAGCCTGGAAAAAACCCAGGGAGGGCGCTGCTGTGAGAGGGGCAGTGCGGGATGGGACTCAGCACTGAATCAAACCCCAGCCTCCCTCCATAAAGGCAGCTCAGGAAGTTAGGGATTTCTGTGAGAGCAGAGGCCTGGGGCAAATAGCCCTGCTGCGGTCTCCATTTTGCTTCCTGGCACCACCACAGGATGAACCCACTCCTCCTACATTGGGCCCTTTTCCAGTACATCAGCGGGTGTCAGTGTTCTAAGCCTGCGAAGAAAAAGCACAGAGACAGGCAGCAGCAGGAGGAGAGCAGCAAGAGCCGGGCAAGGACAGGACCCAGAGGTCGCTCTGTCCTCTTCAAAGATGGCAGCCAGAGCCCTGCGGGTGATGCTGCTCAGGTGCTGCAGCGTGGAGCATCGGCCACTTCTGCACACTAGCTCTATTCCTCAGGGTTTTCCACAGAGCAACTTGGACATGTGCTACAAGGGGAGAGGGGTCAGAAGGCCCACGGTAACCTGGCTTGTACTTAAGGGGAAAAAGTGAAACAGCAGCCTGTCACAGTGACACAGTCCTATAATCACAGCACACAGGCGGCTGAGGAGGAGGGCGATTCCAAGCTGGAGTCCAGCCTGAGACATAGCAAGTTCAAGGCCCGCCTGAGCTAGTAGCAAGGCCCTGTCTCAACAATCGGACAATCAGCCAGACAGCCCAAGGGCAGCGACCTGGTCAAGTGCACTACACAGTGGGCCATTAGGAGCAGTACCTGCGACCACAGGCAGCAATCTGAGTGACTCTTTTCAGTACAATGCTGAGTGCGGAAAAGGTGGATCACAGCGCAGTGCAGAAAATATATTTTATAAAGTTCAAAAAGCAAAGGAAGGGTCGGCCGAATAGCTCAACGCATGAAAGCGCCCGCAAGCAGGCACACGGGCCAGGGGTTCAATCCCCGGGCCTACCGTGCCTTCGATCCCCGGGCCTGTCATGCCAGCCCCGCCCTTGGGTGCACTGAGAGGGCAATTGAGCCTGGATGTGGTGACAGCCGTAATCCCACCTCTTGGGAGCCTGGAAACAAGTGGACCACTCCGAGTCCGATCTAGTAGTGAGACCCTGAGCACCCTGTAGACCCTTCCCTAAAATACAAAAAGACAGCGAAAGGCAACATCATGCCCTCCTAACAACACAAACACACACGGGGTGACCGTAAAGGAGAGCGAGGAGACCCCACGATTTCAGCAGGGTTCCCACAGGCGACTCTGCTAATTCAAGAGCTGGGAGTGCCATTCTTGGCGCCTCTCAAATTCCACCGCGCGGCTCTGGCGCCATCTGGTGGGCATCTGCTGCCAACTGGGGCGCAGGGGCTCCCTTCTGCGGTAGCATCCTGGGATGGTGCAGAGTCCTGAGGTCACCTCAGGTGACAGGGGGTTGAAGAGGCAACGAAGTGCAAAGTGTGCACTTAGGTGGACCCTGGTGTGAGCCACGGAACTACAGATGCACATGCTTAGGAGAAGAGAGTGGGGTGGGGCACTGGGACACTGCGGTGCCAGGACGTCGCCCTCCAGTAGGTTTCAGATTAAGATGGCACAAAATTAAAGAGACAGCCAAGCACATTGTGCTAACACCCAAGAAGTTTGTTTGTTTGTTGCTAGGGGCTGAGTCCAGGGCCTTGGGCAGGAGGACAAGCACCTGGCCACTGGCTACACCCCAGCTCAGGTCAGTTGAGCAGGGCTGGCACCCTCTAGCCGCCACCGCACACCTCGCCTACCTGGGCGTGGAGGCCCCGCTCAAGCGTATACAGACTTTACATCCCCCATGCTGGGGATTAAATACGGGTGCTCTACCACAGAGCCACATCCCAAGCCCTTTTCTTTTTTTTTTATTTTGAGACACGATCTTTCTAAATCGCCAATTGTTGTGGTTTGTAGCTAGTTGTCCCCCTAAAGTCTCATATAAATCATGGGGCTGTCCAACATTTTGGCCCTAGCCCTTCAAGGTCAATGAGGACTCAGGACATAAGAGAACTTGTGCTATAACATCCTATAACTCAGTGGTTTCCCAAATTTTCTGTTCAAGGAGATTAAGGGACCTCAGAGGAAAGGGATAAATGAAGTATAGTATGTCTAAGGAGAGTCACCTAGAGAGAGGACATTCTCTCAGGCTTTCACAGAGAGCAAACTGGTCAAGCAATGGCCGTGACTCGTCCCCATGGCTGACACTGGCAACAGTTCTACAAAACACTGTACATGGTTCCAAAGTTAATCCTGAGGGGATTTGACCCTGGAAGATACAAAACATGAATGTTCTGTTATACAGGTCTGGCCTTAACTTGCCCTTGATCACCCAGCAGAAAAGCTTAATTATGAGGCATTGAACGCAGAGCTAGATTAGTATGATGAACTGTAAGAGGCTTATACCAACAGCCTCCAACATTGCCAGTTTCACTGGTATCCCACTTTAATTATGGAACGTTGGACTTTGTATACAACTACTCCCTCTTTGTACAAAGACAAGAAATTTTTTTTTCTTTTTTTCCTCCTCTACTAATATGGATTAGGAAATTTATCACGTCTACACCCTGTGCTCTGTATAACTACTATGAGGACAACAATATTCAATATGTCAATTATTATGAATGCACTACTTACGTGTTTTGAAACTATCATATTGTTATTTCTTATTAAAAATAAAAATAAAGGGGGCTGGGGAGATAGCTCTGTGGCACAAGTGCCTGCCTGGCAAATGCAAGGTCGTGAGTTCAAACCCCAGTCCCGCGAAAAAAAAATTAAATAAAAAAATAGAAAATAAAAAAATCATGGGGCTGTCAAGGCCGAGGCTCGAGGGGCGGGGCTTGAGGGGCGTGGCCAAGAGAGGCCGGAACCATTACACTGACAGCACGTGCTGTCAGAATGCTCCCCCAAGCAAGGCAGCGGTTTTGTGTGGAGGTATGGAGCAGGTCCTCCTGGACACAGCAGTGCGCCAGCTCCTCTGCAGCGTCTTGAAACCTCCAGAAACTGTGAGCTAAATAAACCTTTCCTGCCCTAAGCTTGTGTGTCGGGTATTTGTCTCAGCAACGACAGAAAAGTGACTAAAACACCAAGGCTGCCCACGAGCCTGAGACCCTCCTGCCTCAGCTTCTCAGACTGTCTGTTCTCCAGGCATAGCTACCGCTCCTGACTGGATCCTCTGTCCGGCTGCTACCTAAAACGGGCTTCTCTGCACGAATCCCTAGTAACCTGCCCTCTGCCTAATCCGGGGTCTTCCATCCTCTCTGATCTTTCGGCAGCTCAGCCTTTGGTAGCCAGTTCTGCTATGCCGGGTTCTCAGAGGCACGTATACCTCGGAGATACAGCCTAAAATATTTATGCATAAAATGTTGTCATGTCTAGGATTCACTTTAAAATAATCCAGTGTGGGAGTGCAGAGCCACCGATAAGGACGAAATGAGAGTGGTCGTAAAATGCTCATTGTAAATGAGGCGTGGCGTTGTTCGCCTGCAATCCCAGCACCCTGGAGGCTGACGCAGGCGGATCAAAAGTACTAGGACAGCCTAGGAGACTTATTAAGACCTTGTCCCAAGATTAGTAGTAATAACAACAACAGCAACAAGGCTGGCGGTGTAGCCTAGTGTGGAGACCCAATGCCCATAACCACAAAGAAAGGAAAGGAAAGGAGAAGGGCGAGAAGGAAAGGGTCGGGTGCCCCCTGCAGCCTCCGGCCACCCCCGCTTGGAGACCATCCAGGGAGGCAGGCCCTGCGTTTCCAATATCTGCCAAAATCCGCCGGGTGGTCACCGCTGCCCGCCGCTCTGCGCCCCCTGGTGGCCGCCGCGTCTGCAGCCGCCGCGTCCGCTCAGGTCGGCTGTGAGTCGGGCGCGCCTTCGGGTCCGCCTCCTGCGCATGCGCATTCCCGCTTGTGAGGCCGCCGCGTCCACGCAGCTCCGCTCTGAATCGGGCACGAGCCTGTGGGTCCTCCTCCTCGCGCCTGCCTTCAATTCCTGGCGACTCAGGTAGGGGCGCGGAGGAACAGCCGCAGGAACGAGTCACCCGCGGGCGGCATGGTGGGCTAATGCAGCCAAAGCACACTTCCCTAATGAAAGTGAGGGCTTTCGCGTAGCCGTGGCCAGCTGCGCACCTCGGCCGCGGCGCTGCGCGTGCAGGGAGCGCTCTGCTCTAGCGCGGGGGGCCGGGTGTGCACGGCGCGGGGAGGGGCGGCATGCGGCTTTACCACATGTATTCTTGTGGTTTTTCTTGTAGAATTAGCCCAGTTCGGGGCAGTGTCGCGTCGCGTGACAATCTGCTTTTACATATTTGGGGAGAGATGGAAAGTGAGTCCTGGGGGAACCAAGGAAGACAGGAGACAGGACGGGCAGAGAGGGACAGAAGGAGGCCTCGATCAGATGCGGTGAGTGTTCTTCTCCTCTAAATGCAAAGTTAATATCTGCAGACAGGAAGAAGCAGCCCCAGCGCCAGCTAGGGCTGTGCTAGGCAAGAGGCTGCAAAATGGTCGCCTACACCTGAGCATCAGGGCCAGGTCAGAAAAGTCACCAGGTTCTCGCCAGGGCTGGAATCTACCGGCTGGGACCCAGGACCAGTTCGATGTTGGGAATGATTCATAAGGATGATGAGCTGCGGGACTTCTGAGATACACCGGTGATGAAACACAAGAAACGCGCCAGGGCCGCCCGGCCAGTTAGCTCAGGAGACTCAAGCGAGCCTGAGATTTGATCCCCTGCTCCGCAAGCCGTGCCTGCCCAGCCTGCAGGACATGCTGAGTTAGTGATGGGGTGTGGGGGGAGCACCTGTAATCCCAGCGCTTGGGAGGCTGCAAACAGGAGGATCACTGCAAATCTGATCTGTGTAGTGAGAACTTGTAGACCCTGTGCTAAGTTACATTTTTTTTAAAAAAAGAAACATGACATGTGAATCCGTAGTATTTATCATCACCCCTGCTGTCTGAACTAAAAGCCTTCATAACAGTACTATATCGTTTGAGTGGTCAGAGTCTAAAGGAGTTACAGAGAAGCGACAGATATGTTGAGGTTTTTAGAACAATGACAGTTGAGGTTTGGTTTCTTTGAAACTTGCCCATGTTTTAACGACAAAAAGTCAGTGTGGCGGATGTTCACTGATTTGTGAAAGCTTTGTTTCCAGTCATCAAGCAATTTTTTTTAATGTCTTTAGCACAGGGTCTACAGGGTCTCACTGCACAAATCCGATTCATAGTGATCTTACTGTTTTCAGCCTCCCAAGCGCTGGGATTACAGGCACACAATGCCCGATGCCTCATTCACTGTCTCAGTGCACCCTGGGGGTGGGGCTGGCACAGCAAGCTGGGGATCAAACCCTAGTCCCTGAGCTATCCGACCTGTCCCCTTTAGTCCACTGAGCTATCCAACCTGTCCCCTCAAACAATTTATATGCTGTCCGAGTACATGACAGTATAAAACAACTTGGATCATTTCATGGTTGTTGTAGGTTTCCATAATCTAGGACAAATAAACCTTCCAAATATGAAGAAAACTATATGCCCTGGTTGCTGCAAAGATATGTTATCCCTAGAATTTAGAAATTCGTCCTGGAGCACAGGCGGAGGTATGTGTGTAATGGAATCCCCAGCCCTCAGCAGCCGCACCTGAGCAGGACCAGTAGGCACTGCTTTAGCACACTAAAGATGTGCGGGACAGAGGGGTAAGGAGCAGGAGGCAGAGCAGAAGCTGCAGGAGGAGGAGCCACCAGGGTCAGCCTGGCATCCTCCCTGGGGCCTCCCTCGAGGCACTGACTGTCCGAGTGGAAGCGTACCCAGGGCAGCTCTTTCACTGGGCCTCATCTGCCACCTGGAACCCAAAGAGCTGCAACCACAAGTTCACAACTCTGCAGTCCTCACCCCGGTGAGCAGCAGTATTAAAGAACCCAGGGCCAGCCAGACACATTCTCGATGACCTACCTAGCACTGTTGACCATGACTCCTCACGAAGCCAGGCAAGCTGCCTGCAGGACCATACAGAGAAAGCGGCCAGGTGGCAGCGAGCTCAGGAACCGCAGGCTGCAGGCAGGGACAGGATGGAGCAGGAAGAAGGGTTGCAGAAGGAGCCGGGGCCACAAGCCCAGCTGCCAAGCTGGGCCTTCATTCTGCACAAATGAGGAGCCCCAGAGGAGCCCTGAGCCTGTGTGGAAACCACAGGTGAGGAGCTGTGGCCTGAATCCTGGCTGCACCTGGAGAGGAAGGCCGGGGAGGGCAGGTCCCAGGCAGGGAGACATGGAACAGGGAGCCCTGTGTGGGGGATGGGGGCAGTATCCGGAGCTAGAGCAGAGGACACACCCTATGGTGGCATCCATATCCCAGGTAAGTGGATGATTGCTCCATGTCAGGAGCTGGGTAGATGGTGGACAGGGCTTCACCTGGGTCCACAGTGCTGTTTTGTGGTCCCCACCCCTGGTCTGGGATCTCCAGCAGGACCTGCAACCAGCAGGAGTGCAGAGGTCTCAAGGATGTCAGATCCAAGTACCCCAGCCACCAAGCCTGGCCAGGCTCCCCAGATGGCCTTGGCCAGGAGGCAGGGTGTCCTGTCCGCCCCTGCCCCACACTCACCTCCCCAGTCTAGGGCCACCCTCCATAGCACCTGCCCACTACCGGAGGGTCTTTCAGTCCCTGGGTGTCAGGCCCAGCCTCCTGTGCCACTGCTACAGCTGCCGCCTCTGCCCTAGGTGCCAAAGTCAACACTTTAAGAATCTTTTTTTTTTTTTTTTTTTTTTTGCATCAGGAGTCAAATTCAGGACTTCGGGCAGGCACTTGTGCCGCTGCCGAGCCATATCCCCAGCTCTAGGTCTTTGTGCAGTAATCAACCCCATAATGTGAACAGACTTGTCACAACTACTTCAAAAAGCAACCCAACTGTCACATTCCACAGTTGGGTCACAAGTTACCATTGCTGTTACATTTGCTGACAGTGACAGTTGCACAGGAGCCATAACCAAGAACGAGGCTCCACTTTCCTGATCACCCGGTGCAAGTTCGCAGTAGGTAAATGCATAGCCCCATTGTCGGATCTCAGAAAGATGTGACGTTGCCCTCACATGGCGAAGAGGAGCTACCTAGTACTGCCACTGTCAATGCTGCGCCTGCACCATGGTTAGAAGCTTGGTGGTGTCCCTGGGTGTGTGGCGTCCGCCTGTAACCCCAGTGCTGGAGAGGCTGAGGCAGGGGCCTGGGAGCCAAGAGCAGCCCGTGCCATTGAGCTCCACACTGGTCTGGAGCACGCAGCAGCGACCCCGTCTCAAGGACTCAACAACAGCAACAACAAGATGCTGAATCTGCAACATAGATGGAGCCAAAAATGGTCATGAAATGACAGAACGAAGGGTGGAATGGGTGTTGTTGATGAGGCATGCAGGAGCCATCGGCAGTGGTTGTTCTACTCGATTCTAAACTCGGCAGACATAAGTAGTGTCACAGTTTACAAAGATAATAAAAAGTACAAAATATTATGGAGAGGGCTGGTGAGATAGCTCAGCGGACTAAAGCAAGCTCAGGGACCACAGTTAGATCCCTAGCAGCACACGCTGCACCAGCCCCACCCCCAGGGAGGACTGAGCCAGCCACACACACACACAAAAAAAAAAAAAAAAAAAAAAAATTTTCCTAGTGGATTGAGGCTGGGATTGATAAATGATAAATTATAAAAGAGGAAGAACAATAGATCTCTGCCCAAAGAACTCCACAAGGGCTGGGGAGATAGGTTGGCGGTCTAAGTGCCAGTCTGGCAAGCTCTCGGTCCTAAGTTTGATCCCTGTCCCTGCATGCTGTGGCAGCTCCAGAACCCTGGGCGTGCTGCCAGCCCCAAAACCAGGCATGGTAGTGCATGTCTGTAATCCCAGTACTGGGGAGGCTGAAGCAGGAGGATTACTAAGAGTCCAAACTGCATAGCAAGGCCTTGTATCCATAAAAATAATTTTAAAATAATGATAACTCCACAAGAGTGCAAGAGCAGAGCAGTGAACAGACAGGTGAGACACAAGACCCTTCTAAGAACATGGGCAGGCCATCAAGATGTCGTGTGTGTCCCACCAAAGAAGACAGGAAAGCAAAATGCATACTATCGGTGTAAACGATAGTTGTGTATGCAGCATGCTCTCATGTGTGAAAACTCCCTTAGGTGTGATATCTGCAGTAAAGATATGCAGGGCCCAGGGCTCATTCCCATTTGAGGCTGCGATTGAGACTGGGCGTGATGGTGCATGCTTGTGTTCCCAGTGCTGGGGAAGCTGAAAACAGGAGTACTGCTACATCTGATCTGTGTAGTGAGACCCTGGAGACTTTGTACTAAGTACATGTAAGAAAGAAAATAACACTACCACACACATGCCACCATGCCAAGTCTCATTCACCTCTTAGTGTGCCCAGGGGCGGGGCCAGCACGGCATGCTGGGGACCCAACCACAGCCACTGCTCTGCCTAAGCAGGCATTTTAATCGGCTAAGCTATCTGACTGACCGTGGTAGTGTGATTTGTATTTCCTTTTCTTTCTTTCTTTTTTTTTTTTTTGTTTTTTGTCTTTAAGACAGAGTCTTGCTGTGCAGTTCAGGCTGGCCTTGAGCTCTCTTTTCTAGCCCAGGCTGGTCTCAAACTTGCACTGAACCTCCTGCCTCAGCCTCCCAAGTGCTGGGACTACAGGCGTGCGCCACAATGCCCGGCTGTTATTTGTATTGTCAGTGTAGTTCACATGGGAATTTATTTCTGCTGTTTTTCTTAAATTTTATTTTATTTTTGTCTTTGAGACAGGGTTTCACTGCAGTTCAGGCTGGCCTTAAGCTTATTTTTGTAACCCAGGCTGGTCTCAAACACTCACTGATCCTCCTGCTTCAGCCTCCCAAGTGCTGGGATTACAGGCGTGCACCACCACGCCTTGCTCTTCTGTTACTTGTTTAGATCTTTTAAGCAGTAAACAATGTTGATGTAGAAAATGTTGGGGGCTGGCGAGATGGTTAAGCAATCTAAAGCGCCTGCTTAGGGAAAGCTTAGGCAACCGCAGGGACCACCGTTTGATCCCCAGCACCACATGCTGTGCCAGCGCCACACCCAGGGTGGGCTGAGCTGGCCATAATATTTAAAAAAAAAACAGAAAATGTTGGGGCTGGGGAGATGGCTCTGTGGCACAAGTGCCTGCCTGGCAAATGCAAGGTCTCGAGTTTGAACCCCGGTCCAGAAAAAAAAAAAAAAAGAGTAGTTGTCTCTATTTTGGCTGAGCACCAGACCCCTGAAACAGATACTATCTCAACGGCATAATGCAGATTACTTTCTCTGCATATCCTCTGCATATGGTGGAGGTAAATGCAGGCCTCTTACCTAGCCCAGCTCACTGTACTCACCTACTTCCCACAATTCTCAGCCACTTCTCCTCAAGCCACTCGTCCTCCACTGAATCAAACCCGGGTATGGCGCTGGGTCAGCCTCTCTGTTCCAGAAAGCCGTCTCTGTGGCTGGACTCAGGCCCCTTGGCTCCCCAATAATTACAATATGTTTTAGTGTCTTTACTTTCACCGTGGGTTGCACTGGTAGTGGCAGATTGGAATTAACTTGATGGGATTCCAATAACATATCTTTGGGATTACAAATACTGACTTGTTGACCTAGCGAGACCCATCTCAAAAAGACAAAGTAAATAAACACTGACTTGCTGGACCAAGAAAGAACCTGGAGGGGACTCCTACTGAATTTGACAAAACAAATTAAGGTCGTCCCACCTCCTCGGAGGGAGGGTGGGAGGGCATCTGAGACCCAAAATATAGAATCAGGGCAGGCCAGCTCCAATACAGAGACCTTTTCTCCAAACAAAAGTTTGACTCCATTCCTGAGTAACTGAACAACACAGAGAAACTAAAGACATTCACAGAACTGTCAGGTGTGAGTCTTGAACATTTTGGCATTGGTCGTGGCCGGGCACTGAGGTGTCCTCTGCGGGTGGGTGATGGGGCGTGGAGCTGCCATCCTGTGAGTCCACCCCAAGGCTTCCCCGGGCTGCAAGGAGTGGGCGCAGCTGGCCCAGCACCTGGGAGCTGCCCTTGCAGAGCCTGCGTGACAGGCGGGGACTCTCCTGGTCGAGATTGAGCATGCAAGGGAGCTCGAGGACACCGGCCCTGGCCTACTGCTGTCCCTCCCATGGCATCTGGGCTAGGGAGTTGCCCACACTGGGGCCAGTGTTGCGCACGCGCTGGGCCTTAGTTTTGTCTCAGGCACCAAAACGCAAGGTCTGCAGCGCAGCTCATTGGCTCCAGTGTCTCCCTAGCAAGCTGAGGCCCTGAGTTCAAACCCCCACCCAGGCCTGCAAAGCCAAAGCAAAACAAAAAAGCCTGGGAGCAGAAGCACCAACTTTGGTTTTAGCAAAACTGTAATTTGTAATAACCAGGCCCTGACACGTCGTCCGGGGCGGCCAGGCAAGGGCTGTCAGCATGGAGAGCCAGGAGGAGCAGGCCGGAGCCGGTTCCGCAGCCTCATTTGACCGGCCCCGTACCTACCTATTAAAAGGGCCGGCTTACTAGACAAGTCCAGAGAGCTTAAGCAAATAACAGTGTTCCTTAAAATCACGAAAATCCATGTCTCCTGCAACACACACCGTGTTCCAGGAACAAACTACCAAGCGCTCCTGTGACAAACCCAGGAAGCAAAGTTCATTCTGGGCAGTGCCTTGAGGCCTCCTCGGGGTCACTGCAGACCCCTCACCTGCGGGGAATGTGGCCCCGGAACACAGTGGGTCCAGATCACCCAGAGCACCTGACCCTGTATGCAGCTGCCTACACCCACCTGGCAGTGGCTGCCAGGTGACTGATGTCCTGTGGGCGCTGCAGGCTGCTCAGGCCTGCAGTCTCACACAAGAGGACAGCGAAGGCCGCAGTGAATGAGCCCAGCGGTGGGATCCAGGGCCCAGGAGGCTCAAGGCCCCCCAACGGAATTTGATGTTTGCTGGGATTTTAGACAAAGGACTCCTCTGGCCAGGCTGCATTTATTAGCTTTGCAAGCAAGGGGCTGGGGGTACGCTTGAAGAAAATGCAGGAACCCAGGAGCCCCATCCAGGACTCCTCCAAGTCCTGTGTATGTTAACCGAGGAGGCCCCTGTGGTCTCCAGGAAGGGCTTCACCCCAAGTGAGAAGCCTGCAGCTGCAGCCGCCTTTTAGTTAATTGGGACTGGAGTCAAAGACCTCAGCTGTGGCCTCACGTTGTCCTTTGAGGCGTCCCAGCTTCACAGGCCACTACAGGCCTCAGCGGGGACCCGTGACTCAGGGTCACTTGCTGCCCATCTCCAAACAAGGGCCTGGGCCTCCGGCAAACTCAGCAGTAGACATGAAAAGCCAATTGGTCAGTGTTAAATCCCGCTTCCCAGGGTCTCCATCATACGGTAAAGTGTAATTTATAAGTAAACACAGTAAGAGAGTAACGAAAGCATAAAACAGAACCACACTTTAATTACGTAAACACAAATGAGGTTCTTTAATATTTACAATTTATTTCTGGGAGTTTTTTTCACTTAACTTTCATGGAAATCAAAACCTCAGCAAAAGGGAAGCATCAGCCAGATATGGTGGTGCACACCTATAACCCCAGCACTGGGGAGGCTGAGGCAGGAGGATGGTTGGAAGTTCGAGATCAACCTGAACTGCACTGTGAGACCCAGTCTCAGAAAGTCAGGGGGCTTTGATCAGCGTGGACAGTGTAAAACAGCTGACAATCCTGACCCAGATGGCTTGCTTTTCACACTGCACCCCAAAGTTAGTGCTCCTCCAAGCCCTCTTCTCCCTGTCCATACTACAGGGCACTGCCAACTGTCAGGCGCTAGGCCAGCTCTGGGGGAGCCATTCAAGGGCTCCTTGGGGCTGACACCCAGACAGTGGGAAGAACCCAGCCCGGAGGGCTGTGAGAACCTCAGACACCCAGGTAGGCAGCCCTGCCTGACTCTCGGCCCACAGCGAGGCTGCTGCCCACTCAGGCCTACCCGGGACCCAGCCCAGGCCGCCTCCTGCTCAGCCTGCTCCTTGTGAACCTGTTCCACCCCTCACATCTTCCGTTGGTGCCCCGCTCACCCCCACACATTTCCCTGCTCTCTGTGTTTATTGTGAGGGTCATGGGACCCAGGGACTTAGGGGTGAAGTGTTTGGGTTTTCTGTAAATAATTAAAGAACAGCCATACATTCCACAGTCTCGGTGCTATAGACCCTGGCAGGCAACCTTGACAGGCATTTATTTTTTTTAATAAAGTACTTTATTTATTTATTTATTTATTTTATTATGGCCAGCTCAGCCTGCCCTGAGGGTGGGGCTGGCACAGCATGTGGTGCCAAGGATTGAACCAAAGTACCTGCGATTTGTTGACAGGCATTTTAAAAAGTGCTACTTAGAAGTGGCTTTGACTGTGGAGGTGTGGCTCAGCTGTCCTGTCAACTCTTCCCTGGGAAAATCTAGGCCACCCCTGTTTGTTCTGTCCCGGAAGTAGGGAGGGAAGCCAGGCCCCCTTCCAGGCCTGCACTCTACGTGAGTTCCAGTGCCAGCACGGGCCCCAGGGCCTGGCTTCACCTGCCTCAGCCTCCTCCTCTTCTTGCTCAAGCCAACTCCCCCCGGGACGCCTTCCTCCTCCTCCGTCATGGCTGGCCCAAGCTCCTCTGGGATCTGTCCCTGCTGGTGTCCACCTGACCTGACATCCAAAGTGCTCCAACTCCAAAGCTTCGTGGAGCCGCGCTGACACCCAAGTGGCAAACTCCACAGCCAGATGGAGTAGAGCAGGAGCTGAGGCGGAGCTCAGGGGAGTCCCTGCCTCACCTGTGCAAGACCCTGGGTGACCTGCCTACTCACCCCAAAAGCAAGTCCTAAGTGCCATGTAACGTGACCTCGTGTGATGTGTGCAGTGTGCATAACGCATGAATCAATTTCATGGTTAGACTTGGGTCCTGTCGCTGAGACCTCTCATTAGGGAACTCAAATACTCCCAAATCTGAAACCCCTGAAACTTTTTTTTTTTTTTTTTTTTTTGTGGTACCAGGTATCAAACTCAGGACCTTGTACTTGCCAGTCACTTATTCCACTGAGCTGTCTCCCCAGCCCCTGAAACTCTTCTGGTCAGCTCTTGCTCTCTCTCACACCCATCTGTGCCCACACCAGCATCTCAGGTTAGGAACGCTCAAGGGAAGGCAAGAGAGGCAAACCAACTTCAAAAGGTGTTTGGGGAATACGGCGACCGGGAGCAAGGCTCTGGAGCACAACCCACAGAAAGGAAGTGCCCACAAGCATTAGCAATATGAGGCCGCCATTGCGCCATGAACTGCCCCCCTGGTGTGACCCCTCCTGTGCCCCGCTCTCCTGGCTTCCGCTAATCATATCCAACTCAGTGACATTCAGGAAGGCTCCTGCACTGGGAGACCCATGAGGCTGGGCCTCAAATCCATCTCCCATGGGGCAGTCACACACCCTCTCTGGCCTCCCTCTCCACATCTGTAAAACAGTGCTAACTCACCACCCCCACTGCTCGGGATGCCACAAGGATTGTGGGAGCCTGACACGCAGCTGGAAGAGGGGCCTTAAGGAGGTGAGAGCTGCATGGGAGGAAATCCCATGGGGCGCCCTTCACTGTGCCCAGCTGTCCATCACAGAACACTCAGGACACTCACGGCCACTGCACCCGGGCCCCGCTCCTGCACCATCACCCCACCCCTGCCGCGTGGGGCCCCGGGGCTGCTCAGCCACTCTCCACGCAGGTGGCCCCTTCCCACCTCGCCCGTCTCCCAGGCCCTCTCTGCCCCACACTCAGACCTCTCACTGCAGTCCAAGGACACCATCGCCTGCTTCCAGCCACTCCACTGACTCCCCCACTCGCCAATGCGCTACACCCATCACCACCAGGCGTCCTGCATGCAAAACACCAAAAAACCGGGTCTCACTGTCATCCAGACTGGCCTCAAACTCTGGGGCACCTGGCTCTGACTTCTTTGCCATTAAGAACTGCACTGGGTGGCAGGGCTCAGTAGCCCATACCTGCAGACTCGGCTACCTGGGAGGCTGAGGCAGGAAGACAGCCTGCGCCATGAAACTCAGGCCTGACCTGGACACCATGACAGGAGCCCATCTTGGAACAAAAGCAGTCTTGAGTGTGGCCTTGAGGACAGCTCGCACCCTGGCTCCACTGTGTTCTGGCCCTGCCCCATGTTGAAGGAAGGAAGGCTCCCTGGGGCTACAGGCAGCACCCTGAGATCAGGGCTGGGTCTGGTTGTTTTCTCAGTCCAGAAATTCCCCTTCTAATTTAGAGGCAGGTGAATGACTCCTCCAAGGGGGAACATAGGCAAGAAGAAGTATCTTTTCTGTACCCACCTCAGGTTTAAGACTGAGGACCCCAGAACAAAAGGCAGATCAGCAAGAGAAAACCTGAACGTTGACTTTTTTTTTTTTTTTCTTTTCTGGTCTTTTTGAGACAGGGCCTCACCATGCAGTTCAGGCTGACCTTGAGTTCACTTTTATAGCCCAGGCTGGTCTCACACTCCCATCCATCCTCCTGCCTCAGCCTCCCAAGTGCTGAGATTACAAGCGCACACCACCACGCCCAGCGCATGCACGTTGAAGTTTTCCGTGACACACAAGCCTTGGGAACTGAAGACCCAGGAAATAGGGAGGCTCTTGCGCCTTTATGCTCAACTTGACGAAGAAGCATGTTACAGTTTACAGACAGGGCCTCTTGTGGTCAGAGCTGGGGCTTTGGAGAGGGGATCAGATCACGGGACAGTGGTTCTCGAGAGGGGCTTAGTCCCCATGAGCTTACAGCTGGGTGTGAGGCTGGGAGGTGAAGCCTGGTTGGCGGAGGTGGGCGGCAGGGGGCGTGGCCTGGAGGGGTCCAGTGCCCCCGTCCCTGTGGTCTCCCACTGCTTCCTGCTGCTCTGCCCACTGCAGCCCGCTTCTCCTCCGCCCTGCTGTCTGTCTGGAGCCGGTTGACTGTGGACTGAAACCCCTAGGAACCGTGAGCCAAAATGAACCTCTCCTCCCTCACCCTGTGGGTGTGGGCACTGTGTCTGAGTGAGGAGAAAGTGACCGAGACGCAGTGGACAGCTGCGGAGCAGCAGTGTGCGGGGCAGAGGTGTGGTCTACTCATAATAAACCCAGGGCGCCCAGAACTGAGCCAGGAAGCACACTGGTTCTCACTGTGCTGCGGTCTCTGTGTCTGCAGAGACAAGGCCGCTGCGCTGCTCCAGGCGTCGCAGCGGTAGTCCTGGGAGCCGCTTCCAGAGAGCCAGAGAATGGTGTGAGTGCTTCTTTCAGGGTGAGGGGCGGGCATGAGTACGGCGTCCCTGCCCCTGCTGGTTCCTCGGATGCCACGGTGCCTTATTTTAGAGGCAGTGTGTCCCCAGAGCGGTCAGGGAGACTGTTCCCCGCAGCCCAGGTCAGGGCTTCTCTTCCCTGTGACAGGCACCACACAGTCACCTGGGGACCCTCAAAGTTCATTTTCTTTTTAAAAATACTTTTCCTGATGAGTGCTTGTTTGGGGGAACAAGGTCTCACCGTGCAGTGCAGCCCTGGCTGGCCTTGAGGCTGTGGTCCTTGTTTGTGTCTCTGCCTCCCAAGTGCTGGGATTGCAGGTGTGTGCCAGCACATCTGGCTGCCACAGATCCCTGTCCAGAGGAGAAGCTTCTAGCTGGAGATGGCAGGCTGAGCACCTCTGAAGGGGCTCAGGCAGGGTGATTGAGTTGGCAGCAGGCGCAGGAAGGGGAGCTACCTGCTGGCTGCTGGGCTGTGGCTCCGTGGTGCCCCCCACCAAATGCTGCTGCAGAAGGCGTGGTTCCCAGCTTAACAGAAGGAAGTTAAAAGGGGTGGGATGGGGGTGCCCTTGACGAGGTACTGAGCACTCAGAGGGCGGAGAAGAGTGCGTGGGTGGGAGGGGCTGCAGCCTGGAGTAGAAGGCACTGAGGGTCAAGGGCCAGCCATTCAGGGCTGAGGAGCTTGGTGCGCTGGAGGGCAGGGGATTGAGGTGCAGGTGATGGAGACCTCACTGCGCCAGGTGGAAAGGCAGGCAGCAGGGCTTCCCGTTTGACATCATGAACTTAGATGAGTCGGAGGTCTGACCCTACAGTCACGTTCCCTTAGGAAAACACCGTCTTCACCCTGCAGGTGTGCTGGTTGGCAGGGTGCACTTGCTGGGACAGAAGTGCCCTAAGCTGGGACCACGCTGGTGCAGACAGGGTCAGGCCAGGTCACCAGGCCCCACAATGGCCCAGCTGAGCCTGAGGATGGGTGTAAAGGACAGAGGGAAGCGCATGGGCTTCCCTGCAAATTACAGATAGCCAAGTTAAACCAGGATCTCTGATAAATGCTTTTGCTAGACCAGTCTGCTACCACTCTGTGGCCCAGGCTGGGGTCAAACTTGAGATCCTTCTGCCTCAGCCTTCTCAGTGCTAAGATTACAAGTGTACACTACCATGCCCATCTGTTTTACGTACACAAAGCAGTATTTTTTTTTAATTGTCTGATTGCAAGTTTAATATCCACTCTAGAGAGGAGCACTGTGGCCATGGAATGTACAGCATGTGATAAGAGCCTGGCTGCGGGTGCACTGTAGCCTCATAATAATCGGGCCCAGGATGGAGCAGGCCACAGCGCCTCCCAGGTCAGGTTGGTTGACCCTGCGAAGCCTCACCTAGGTGGTGCAGCCACCGGTTGAGTCTCAGGGATTGACCTCTGCACCCCGAGGGAGCCCACTGTGAAGCCATGCCGAGCGGGACTTCAAGTAACCAACGGGCTTCCTATGCTCACTTGTGAGTCTATCCCAGCGGGCCCCTTGTCTGGGGTGGGCGGTGGACTCATAGTAAGTGAACCTCTGTGAGTCATGGCTCCCACTGAGGTCTGTAATGGCTGATGAAGCTGTGACACCTCAAAGGACAAGACAAGGCCACAGCTAAGGACACCTGGCTCCAACTTCAATTAACTAGATAAAGACCATGGCTGCAGGCATCTCACTCCTAGGTGGAGGCCTTCCTGGAGTTAACATAATTCTCCTAAATTAAAATAATACCCTAAGAGCAGTTCCAGTTCTTCCTGCGTGTTCCCTTTCCTTGTTCTAAAAAACTAAATAAAATGGGCCGCCCAGGGAAGATCTTGGCCTTAGCCCAGACTCTGCCAATCCTGTGAGATGGCTCTGATCCTCCCGAAATCATTCCATTTGTCTCTTTTATTTAAGCATTTGTTTTAGTCAGTTTTCTGTTGTTGCCGGGACAAATACCCGCCACACAAGCTTAGGGGAGGAAAGGTTTATTTAGCTCACAGTTCCTGGAGGTTTCAAGACGCTGCCCCTGCTTTATAGGGACTGGAGGAGGGGCTGGGGCGCTGCCGTGTCCAGGAGGATCTGCTGCATACCTCAGCAAGAAACCACTGCTTTGGAGGGGGGCTCTGACTGTGCCTGCTGTCAGTTTAACGGTTCCTGCCTCTCTTGCTCACGCCCCCTCAAGCCCTGCCCCTCTAGCCACGCCCTCTTGACAGCCCCATGAATTATATGAGGCTTTGGGGGGACAACTAGATATAAACCACAACAGCATTTGCAGTCCACTCCTTTGGGAGAGGTCTGCAATAACCAAGGGAAAGTATGCCCCGGCTCTGCAGGGGGAGGAAGGCCCGCCAGGTCCTCTAGGCTTCTCCCCAGGGGAAGGGCAGGAGGTTCTGGCCCCAGGGTCCATGGCAGCACACGGGCAGCCACTCCCTGCTTCAGTGGCTGAGGTAGGCAGGGGACGGCGAGGGCCTGCTCCCTGCTATCCCGGCTGGGCCTGGCCCATTCCCCAGCTTTGCGCTTTGGCCTCTGATGGGCCCTCCCATGGTACCCTGAGCCCTGCCCTGCCCATGGCTGCAGTGGCCATGTACCCACTGAGCACAGTGCACGGGGGATTCTGTGTGTGATGGCTGGTGGCGGTGATGCTGCTGCTGCCACCACTGTAGCTGCCACTGCTACTGCCACTAGTGCTGCTGCTGTAGGTCTTGAGATAGGGTCTCATTAAGGCACTAAATTGCTCAGACTGGGCCCTAACAAGAGATACTTCTGCCTCAGCCTCCCAGAGTGCTAGGACTGCAAGCCTGTACCACTATACCCAGCCAGTGCTTGCTTGCTTTTTTTTTAATACTGTGTGTTTTAACCCCAAAGATGACCTGTCCCAATTCTTCCTTCCATATCTGACCCCGCCTCACTCCTCTCTGCTTCCCCCCCACACTTTCCTTCTCCTCCCATTTCCTGAGGTTCTTTAGATTTTTTTTCTTCTTTCTGTCATGTTCACAAAACTGCCTAAAATTTTCTCCTGATTTCCAAGGAATTGCATGCCAACACTTAGCCTCCCACTCAACACCACAGAATGATGCTGACCATGGTGGGACGGGCACTCGGGGTAAGGGTAGACGCTGCCCTCAGGTGCTGGGGCCTTCCGATGTGACTCAGAGCTGTAAAGCCTGGTCCAGGATCAGCTTGGTGGAGATGAAGGAAGCTGCTCCAGTCAGGGTTTTACTAGAGGAACAGATATAATACAAGAAACAGATATAACACAAGATGTGCCAGTCCGAGTCAGATGGGGAAGTGTGCTGAGAGCGTCTGCACACTGCCAACTGAAGGATTCAGTCCCAAGGCTTTTATACTCACAGCAGTGTTCCATCCCTAACCGGTTTCTACCCATTCCTAACGGTCTCTAACAGTCAGCTGTTATTTCTGAAAAGGAAGGCAGAAGAATCTGCTATGGAAAGCTGAAGGGTCCAAACTAGAGGCTGATGAGTCTGTGCAGGAAGCCAGGAGACAGTCCAAACTGAGTTATTCTGGGGCAGGGCTCTTATGGTTCACAGTGTGAAACAGCCAGGCAATGTAGCCAAATTGATAAAATGTATCAACAACCAGGCATCCAGCCAAGTTGATACAATGTATCAACCACTACAATCCACCCCTTGTCAACTTCTCCAGATACAGAATATGTATGTAATTGCACCAAACACTGTTATAACTATACTATCCTATATATAAACAGAAATGCACTCATACCTTCAACATTGACATAAGTTAATCCTTATTATATTATAATACAACTATACACAGAGGTGAAATAGTACAATTATAATCCCCTTTTCTGTAGCTGGTCGCAGAGTAGTAGCTGATATTTGGAACTACCTTCTTGTACTACCCATTCTGTATTCCCTTGGTCCTCAGCAAGTACCTCAGCAGGTTTTGGTTCTTTCCCTGGTGGAGTGACCCATCCCTTCATTCCTGAAGGCTCTGGACCATTTGTCATTGTGCCTGTATTAGGTTGTTGTAGCTTCCCATTCACCTTATAACAGGGCATGGCAATACTAAGAAGTGCCCCAAGGGTTCTCCTGCACTCCATGTATATTCTTCCTTTCCTCCATTGTGGAGTAGCAATCCAATTTCCCCTTGATAGTCTGGGCCAATCACCCCTGACAACACTGGGATTCCTTTTTTATCTTGTTTCCTCAAAGGCATGAGGAGTCCAAAGTGACCAGGGGGAAATCTTAGCTTCCAGTTCAATGGTATCATTGCTGTGCTTTCTAGTACAAGCCTTGCCCACTCTGGGCCTAGGACTTCTAGTCCAGCAGAGCACAACATTGTGGGGACAGGAAGCAAAAATTTTGCTAGTGGATCACTAGGGGTAATGGTGAGTGGTAACATATCTACTCTCATTCTCTGCCTTGTTCCTTGTAGCTGGTTTTGACCCAGTTAGATAGCCAGTGGAGGTGGCAGTCGCAGTACAGAGGATCGGCACCAATAGCCCTGCAGCAGAGAACGGAAACAGGCATTAGAGCTCCAGGGCATCTCTTACCCCCCAGGCTCCCAGGTTCCTGTGCACTGCACCAACGGCTGGCAGAAATCCCACCAGTCCCCATTTAATGGGCACCGACTTGTACCCAGGATGATTGTAAGTTCTTCTTTCACAGCATCATCTTGCCTAGTCCTCAGCACACCCCTCCATCCTTATTTCAATGTGCAGAAACTGAGATTGAGAAACTTGCTAAAGAGTACACAGAAAGAGAGGAACTGGGATTTGAACCCACATTGCTGAGGCAAGAGCCTCTGAAAGAATGGCCTCTGGTGCCCTCGGGGGAGTAAACAGCTGGCATCCACAGACACATCACAGCAGCAAGAGCACTGCCTTCCTACACCCACTGCTGGATCTTCTCATTAACCCCACTCCTGGTACCATGTTCTGTTCTAGTCAGAGTTTTACTAGAGGAACAGATATAACACAAAATGTTCCAGTCCCAGAGTCAGATGGGAAAATGTGCTGAGAGCGTCTACACACTGCCAACTGAAGGATTCAATCCCAAGGCATTTATATCACAGCAAGTTTCCATCCCTAACTGGTTTCTGCCCGTTCCTAATAGTCTCTAACAGTCAGCTGTTGTGTCTGAAAAGGAAGGCAGAAGAATCTGCTATGGAAAGCTGAAGGGTTCAAACTAGAGGCTGATGAGTCTGTGCAGGAAGCCAGGAGATAAAGTCCAAATTGAGTTATTCTAGGGCAGAGCCCTCATGGCTCACAGCATGAAACAGTCAGGCAATGTAGCCAAATTGATAAAATGTGTGGACCACAGACCTCAGGCCAAGTTGACACAATGTATTGATAAAATGTATCAACCAGCAGGCATCCAGACAAGTTGACACAATGTATCAACCACTACGGAAGGAGACAGTGCAGGTTGGCCAAGTAGTTTAGCGGATTAAAGTGCCTGCAAAGGGCCAGCAGCATATAGCTCAGCAGACTAAGCACTTGCTGAGGGAAGCACGGGGACCAAGGTTCAGTTCCTGGCCCCACCTGCTGGGTCTCCAAGCTCTCCTGCAATCCCAGCAATCGTGCCTACAGTCCCAGCACTTGGGAGGCAGGAAACAAGTGAATCACTATGAGTCCGAGCTGTGTAGTAAGACCGTGTTAAAAAAAATAATAATAAAATAATAATAATAATAATAAAATAAAAATAAAACCTCAGCAGCTTTAGAGCCGCCTTTAAACGGGGTTGGGGAAATAGCTCTATGGCACAATTCTGCTCTTTGTTGCCTGTAAATAGGTGAGATCACTACGAGTCTCATCTAATAGCGACACCCTGTAGACACTTCCCTTAGAAAAAAAAAAAAAAGTCTTGGGAGCTTTCGGGTTAGCTCATCGGTTTAAGTGCCTACACAAGCAAGCATAGGGGACTGCAGTTCGATCCCACACCCACCCTTAACCATAGCCTGAGCCAGACAAAAAAAAACTCTAAAGGAGACAGCCTTGGGGTGCAGCTCAGTGGCGTGTCACTCGCCTCATTCGCTCAAGGCCAAGGTGCAATCTCCAGCACTGCAGTTTTTCTAAAAAGGCAACATACATTGTGAATGCAGCCAGATGCTGTGGTACATGGCTGTAATCCCAGAACTCTGGGAGGCTGAGGCAGGAAGATCAAAAGTTCAAGTCCAGCCCACATAACTCAGCAACTTAGGGAGGTCCTGTCTCAAAATAAAAAATAGCCAGTGAGACAGCTCAGCGGTTTAAAGTACCTATTTACACAAGCTTAGGTAAGCGTTCAGGGACTGCAGTTTGATCCCTGGCACCACATGCCATGCCAGCCCCACCCCCAGGGGGGCTAAGCAGGCCATACACACACACATACACACACACACACACACACACACACACACACACACACAGATAAAAAAGGTAAGGGCTGGCTAGATAGCTCAGTGAACTAAAGCACCTGTTTAGGCAGACACAGGGACCAGAGTTTGATCTCTAGCGTGTTGCTGTGGCCCTGCCCTGGAGGCACGCTGAACTGCAATTGAGACTGGGAGTGTAAATAAATAAAATTTAAAAAAAGAAAAGAAAAGGGGGCCAGAGAGATGGCTCAGTGGTCTAAAGTGCCTGCTTAGGCAAGCTTAGGCAACCACAGAGACTGCAGTTCAGTCCCCAGCACCACATGCTATGCTAGCCCCATGCCAGGGCAGGCTGAGCCAGTCATAATATAAATAAATAAATTAATAATTTTTTTTTTTAAAAAGAAGACTGGGAGTGGTCAAATGTGCCTGTGATCCCAGTGCTTGGGAGGCTGAAAACAGGAGGTTCGCTACAAGTCCTGATCTGTGTAGTGAGATCCTGTAGGCTCTGTACTAAAAACAAATAAAAATAGAAATAAAAAATAAAATTAAAAAGGAGGTTTGCGCCAGGCATGGTGGCATATGCCTATAGTCCCAGCACTAGGGAGATTGAGGCAGGAGGATCGGTGTGAGTTTGAGACCAGCCTGGGCTACAAAAGCGAGCTCAAGGCCAACCTGAACTGCATAGTGAGACCCTGTCTCAAAAAGACAAAAAATAAATAAATAATTAAAATAAAAATAGAAAGGTTTGGGGCTGCAGCTTAGTCAGAAAGCCCGGGAATAGTCGAGCGTGGTGGTGCACACCTGTAATCCCAGCACTCCAGGTGCTGAGGCAGGAAGATCACTGCAAGTTCAAACTCAGCGTGGATCACAAAGTGAGCTCAATGCTGGTGTGAGCTGCGTAGTGGGAGACCTTGTCTCAAAAAAGGCAAAAAAGAAGCCCTGGACTCAGTCTCTGCTCCCCTCCCCCCACACAGATTACATGCATTAGGGAAAACATGTTATGCTCGTCTTTCTGGATCTGGTTTATTGGTTTAACATGATCTCTAGTTCATCTGTTTTCCTACAAATGACAATTATGGCTGCATGATACTCCGCTGTGTATGTGTACCACATCTACTTTATTTATTCATTTGTTGGTGGGTTTTATTGTATTTTTTAGGGAAGGGTTGTTGCACGTCAAGATGAAAACAAAGACCCAAAAGCAAAAATTTGTAGCTCTTTTTATTAGCTGAGCTCAGCGGCCTGCACTCCCCTGTATGTCAGGAGAATGAAGCATTCGCTGAGAGAGAACAGATATTTAAAGGGAAATCACGGGAGTTGGGGGGGTGGAGAAAGGGGAGTCTGTCTTTGATTGGAGAGAACTTTGCAAGACATTTGGCACCAGGGTCAGGGAGGAAGAAGAGATATTACAAATTTACAGTGAGAATAAGGTTTTACAGTGTGGCAGTCACAAAGTCTGCTACAGAGAGCAGAGTCAACTTTCTGCAAGGACAAAGTTTGTTACCGAGAGCGAAAATTGGAGTTGGCTTACGACATGGGAAATACAAAGTTTTGGTCATATCAGAATTTGGACTAAACTAAAACAAAGGTATAGTTTGTCTTAGGGTAGGAGGGTTCGTGTCAACTGGGGTAGGGGTGAAGTCGATTTTTGGTCTGAGCATTGGGATACCTGGGGTCTCATCTTGTCCCTAAAAGGCTTAGCACATTCCTTGGTTTATGGCTGGGCAGGGGGAGCCAGAGGACAAGCAACCCATGAAGTAGTATAAAAGGAATCACTTAAGCTAGCTTATAACAAGGGTCTATAGGGTGTTCAGGTCTCACTACTAGATCAGACTGGTAGTGATCCACCTGTTTACAGCCTCCCAAGAGCTGGGATTACAGGTGCACGCCACCATGCCCAGTCTCAATTGACGGGCTCAGCGGGCCCCACGGGCTGGTCCAGCACGGCAGGCCCAGGGATCACACCTCTAGTCCCTTAATCTGCTGGGCTTATTGGCCGGCCCTCATTTGTTGGTTGATGTTCAGGCCAGTACAACATGCTGGTTACTGTGTCTTGTGCTGCAATAAATATGGGCATGGAGGTGCCCTGGCGTGTGCTGACTTTAATTCCCTAGGGTATACACAAAAAAGGTGGCGCAGCTGAATTGCATGGTAGAGTAAGTCCCTCATTGCAAATATTTGAGCTGCAAACTCTCACAGACAGGAACCAACCTTGAGTTACGAACATCCACAGATGCGGATGAACTGAGGAAGCAGCTCTGGTGCCTGAGGCCACTGCAACGGGGCGCTGCTGTGTGCTCACTGCACAGGGCGACAGTGCACATGGGTGCCACACTCATTCAGAGCCTGGGTGTCCAGAGTGAGAGGAGGAGCAGGGTGACGAGGAGGGGACGCAAGGAAGGGCAGAGCAGGAACCAGGGGAACAGAAGTGCAGAGACCGGAGCGAGGTGAGGGCACAGCAGGCGGTGCTCCCTCTTATGGCAGGAACCCTTCCACCTTGGGCACAGCGCTAGAACGAGGACAGACCGAGGGTGTGTGACATCAGCAGTGGCATCCACAGCGCGTGGCGCAGTGGCGCAGACTGAGCACAGTGTGCATTCAGGGTCAGCATCAGCATCCAGTCCCGCTCAGCGTGATGCTGACTCAGGATAAAGCTCCAATCTGCTCGTACGCTTGAAGACAGCGGGGCCGGCAGTGTGCACCTGCCAGCTGCAGGCAGATGGACACTCAGGGCTCCAGCGACCTTCATAGCGGGGAGCCCTTTTGATGTCTCTCTTTGAGACTGGGCCTCCCCAAGTGCCCCAGCTTGGCCTCAAACTTGTGACCTTCCTCCCTCAGCTTCCTGAGTCACTGGGCTCACAGGTGTGCACCATCACACCTAGGGTGAGAAGTTATCTTGAAGAAATGAAATGCGTACCGGGCATGGTGGTGCACACTTGCAATCCCAGCACTTCGGAGGCAGAGGCAGGAGGATCGGTGTGAGTTCGAGACCAGGCTGGGCTACAAAAGTGAGCTCAAGACCAGCCTGAACTACATAGTGAGACCCTGTCTCAAAAAGACAAAAAAAAAAAAAAAAAAAAAGAAAGAAATGCCAGGTTGTAGCTGGACGGTTGAGAACTTGCCTAGCATGCTCAATCCCCAGCATGAACGGAGAAATTAAAAGTGAAAACGGAAAGCTTCAGCAGAGAACTGGAGACTGTACGAGACTGTACGACGACGTAGCATTATGTTAAAAAGGAATAAATAGGAAGCCAGTAAGAATTCAAACTAAAATTACAAGCCCAGTGGATGCTTCCTGGCAGAGGAACGTGGCTAAAGAACAAATCAGAGAAGTGGAGCACAGAGCAAAAGGAGTGATTTAGAAAGCCATGACAAGAGACAAAAAGATAGGAACTGTGGAAGAGGGGTTCAGGCACTAAGGCTACAGGGAGAGCGACTTACTTGCTTAGCCTCGGTTCCAGAAGAGGATAGGGAGTGGGGGGGTGGTGGGGACAGAGGCCATGGTTCAATGGCTGCAAATGTCCCAAAATGGATGGAAGAGACAAATCTACAGACTTGACAATTCAAGTGTGTCTCAAGCAGAATGCAGGAAATAGAGCATCATGATGAAACCAGAAAATAGACGAAAAAAGTCTTAGAGGCAGACACAGGAAAGACTGGATACCAAGGATGATTATTTACCTCTTGGCCTCAGAACTAAGCTCCCTCCTAGTACTGTTTGGTGGGGTTGGGGCAAGAATTTGAAAACTACATTTCCCAGAACCCTCTGCCAGGGGGCTTCCCAGGAAGCTTTGCCCATGGAGGCACTGAGGATTAGCAGGTGCGAAGGCAGCCCCTTCCTTCTGCTCCTTCTCTCTGGCCTCACTGCACGGAATCCTCATCTGCCCTCAGCACTCCCAGCACCTGCCCTAGTGACCCCGGGGCATGGAAAGTCCCGGCTGGCCTGGCTGGCAGGAAGCTCAAGGAGCTCTCCTCCAAGTCCTGGATCCACTGGCCTTGCTCCTTCCCTTTCATCCTCCCAAACCCAGGGGTGGTAGTCACTTCCTGTAATTACTAACACCAGGATCACTTCAGCGTCCTTTTTGGCTCTTCCAGTCTTCCAACACCTGTGTAAACAATCTGCCTTGTGCGTTTCATCTCCTTTGTTTAAAAAAAGGCGGGGTTAAATCTTACTGAGTGAAACTAAAAATGACAGGGACCTCTCAGGAGGAGCTTCAGTGCGGTCCGTTGGGTTACTGTCCCCGGTTCTTTGCCACCAGTGCCCAGAGAACGTAGCTCAGATCTGTAAAGCGGGGTCCCACCCTTTTGACAGCGGAACAAGGGCATTTCTGGCAAAGGCAGAGAGAATACAGCACCTGCGGGTCTTTGTATGTTAAAGGATGGTATAAGGCTGAGAAAAAAAAAAATCAACAGGGATGGAAGATCGGGGTGAAGGACGGAGGGAGAACAAAACCCTGCGGTTGTCCCTCAGCATCCGAGCGCCGATCTCAGGACGCCATGCTGCAGACGCCGAATCCAGGCTATGCCAGGTAGCATATTTGCATATAACCTGTGCAGTGCTCCTGTGCATTCTGAATCACCCCTAGGTTCCTTGTAACGCCTGACACAGGGTAACAACTGTAGCGAGTACAGGTGATTGTTTTCTCAGAAGATTTGCCATCTGCAGTGGATCGACTTCACAGATACACCTGCAAGTTCAGTTGCTTCACTAGGTGCCTTGGGACGAGGTAGGCCCAGGTAAGGGAGAAAGGGAAGCGCAGCGCAAAGGTGTCGGCAGGCCAGCGAGGCTGGAGCTCAGCCAAGGAGGGGCGCCGTGGCAGGAGCCAGGCTGACAGAGGGGACTAGTGAGAAGGTCGCCGCTGCAGCAAGTCCCCAGAAGACGTTAAGCAGAC
>PVKN010005792.1:0-29917 GCA_004027915.1 Capromys pilorides | reverse complement strand
TTTTTCTTTTTGCAGAACTGGGGATTGAACTCAGGCCCTTTTGCTTGCCAGGGAAGCGCTTATTCTACTGAACTATCTCCCCAGCCCTTCAGAGGGGGGATGTTAATAGCTGGTGCAAATAAATAACTAGAATGTGACATCCATACCAATATGTCAATGTACAGTCTAATAAAAGATGACCATTGATTTCACAAAGCTTACATGTGCAGGAAGTATTTGAAATGTAAACCATTTTTGTACTCACGCCCCACATTGTATCTTCATGGAACCAACTTCGTTATTGAACCAACCCATGGCTTGCAAGGAGGGGTAGTCATCACAGATCTCCCACTGGCGTCCAATAAAATTCTCTTTTTCAAAGATGGTAATCTTAGACTCTTTATGATTCTGTAATCCAGAAACTAAAAATCTTCAGTACTAGTGTTATAATTTCCTTGCTATATTTTTCAAAATTAAAAAGCATTTTTACAGTGTACAAATGTGCTTACAGCAGTACATGTACTAAAATGCACAAATAGCTGATCTGTACTTTGGAACAAGGAGCTGGGTGTGGTGATACATGTCTGTTGTTCTAGCACTCAGGAGGATCATTGAGAGTTCAAGGCCAGCCTCAGCTTCAAAATGAGTTTCAAGGCCAGCCTGAACTACATAGTGAAATCCTGTCTGTAGAAAAAAATTCTTGGAACAATAATATATATGACAGTACAACCAAACAGCCAATCAAGAGGTTAATACTATAGGAAAAGATCTCACAAATTACTGCAAGAAGTGCCTCTGTGTGTGTGTGTGTGTGTGTGTGTTGGACATTCAGAAGGGAATATGAATATGGCAGAGAGACCTAATTGCATAAAGCTCAATAATAGAACTTCTTACTGATGAAGTAGTTAACTGGGAAATTTTTATGAGGTGAGGAAATCGTTCTGTAGGATTAGAGTATTAGACATACCAGTATATGTTTCCATGTCTCATGACAGTGTACACTTAGACCATGTACATTTTACTGTGTCAAGTTATATTTTCAGAAGTGGAGTAGGGAGGTGGGAATCACGTCTAGATAGGGAATTCTTTAAAGGTATAGAGCCATTTATGTCAATCTCCACTGGCTATGTTTTAGTATCACTAATTTTTGAAAGTTTAAACTAAGGTGAAGTCATAAAAGCCATGAGGAAAAAGTCACGTGGTAGGAACTGGATATTTGGAAAGTAGTCTGGCCTCATTCCCAATACAGGAATCATTTTCAGCATATATCTGAAGATCTTCCTATTTCTGTGTAAATTGTTCTAAAAGACCAAATGTTACACTTGATGTTAGAAAGACTGAATTGATGCAGAGTAGAGATGCTTTTAGACACTCCTATTTCTTTACTCATTCTCCTTTATTGAAAAGTTAAACATTTTCTTGTTTCTGCAGTAAAATGCTAATAGGTTGTAATTCAGTTTGTCACATATTTACTTTTTATGAAACTGCAAGGGCTGGGAATATAGCACCAGCACAAGTTCCTGCCTGGCAAATGCAAGGCCCTGAATTTAATCCCTGATAGCAAAAATAACAAAAATAACCCTGTATATTAAGTGCTTTCACTATTCTGTAATGTATGCTTCCTGCTACCTGTAAGAAAACCCTTACATTTTACTTCAGGAAAATACCATCTGATAAAATCAAATGACCAACTTTGTGAAAAGTTGTATTTTTTTCTTAATCCTTTCTGCCACATTTAGCATAATCAAAGAGAAGTCAGTTTTTCAGTCTGCACCCCCTGCCTTTCCCCATCCCCTCGCACAGAAGTGGAAATTTCAGAGACTCACAGCTGAACAGATGGGGCGGAAGGACATGAGACGCTCAATGTGATAGGCATTGCTCCCACTCCAGGCATCCCAGCGAGGGTATTCTCCTCTCTCCAGTATAAACTGCTGCCCACAGAAACTGGTATGCTCATAGCCAATCCAGCTGCCAAAGATAAGTAGTAGTGGGTTTGTTCATGCTATTCAGAGCCTATATGGCCTCAGGGAGAAGGCAACATTGGTTTTAGATTAGTTTATAGTCAGTAAAATGTTAGGCCAATCCCGGTTGAGCTATACAAAATAATAAATGTATCACAAGAGGTGGGAAATGGGCAGGCAGTTACACTAAGCTTTGTAAATGCATTTGTTTTGGGATTATCCTATGAAAATGTACTTCACTGGCCCCAAACTATTTCCAGGTCACCTATTCTCTTTATCTGGAGCTCCAAATTCATGATCTAGTGACTGACTTGCTTTTGCTTCAGCCAAATCTACAGACATCATCCTTAAAAAGCAAAAGGATGAATAAACAGCTGATAAGTGACTAAACTTTTCCTTGTCACTTCATGAATTCTGCTGCTGCACCCTCCTTAGACCCTTATTTGTTGAAATATCTTAGCTTCATTTTTCACAGGTAGGTCTTAATTACTGGTGATAGTGAAAGTGTTTCCTGTTTTAAAAGGCCTGAAGAGTTCCATTTTTGTGGCAAGCAACTTGTGGAAGCCTGCCCACATATAACACTATTTTTGCCTAGTACACTTTATGTTTCAGATTTTTGACAAATGCCTGGTCCAATCTGCCAAAAACTATAAAACAAAGGTCAAGATTGGCCATCATGAAGAAACTTACAAGAGTTAAACTATTATGTCTCTGGAGTCTTAGGGTTAAATTCCTTTTTATGTGCAGAAATTAACAGCATCTGTTCTGGGGCATTTAGGAGAGAGCTAGAAAGAAGTAGCTACCTGACAGTTTCCTCTAATTTTCTGTAAGAAAAAAAGACAGGAGGGTGCTATAGCTATTCTGAAGAAATCCTAGATAACAGCAGAGAACTGATGGGATCACTGCCCTACTGGATCATAGATTTCTTTAATTCCTCTTCCCTAAATAAATAAATAAATAAATAAATAAATAAATAAATATTTAACAAATAAAATCTGGTACTAGGCAGCTGAAACATGATTTTAGTAACCTTTGGTTGTTACATCACACATGTAGTAGTTTCTGTTGCAATTACTTGCATGACAAAGACCTCCGATAAATATTTAGTGTATGGGGCATATATTCCCATCTCTACTCATAGTCCTGTGTCTGAAAGGACCTAAAATAAGGAGCCTGCTGTTCTTCAGAAGTCCATACTCACGCGCCACATTCCACCTTGAGGGACCGGACATTGTCAAAACTGCGCTCGGAGACATTTGGACAGGAGCTGGTAAACTCCATCCTCTTGCCCTGGAAGTTCTCCTGGTCATAGATAGTTATCTAAAATGGAATTTAAGGCAACAAGAAAGCTAGAAGCTGGTACAATGAGAACATAAGTCCAGCTTAACACTTAAATTGTGTCTACCCTGTGTTTTCCCTTACCAGGTAAGGCCCAGGATGCCTGATAAGATGTATCAGTGTAGATAGGGTAAGAAGTTTGAATTAATGCCACTGGTTGATGTTCACATACTTAGGCCAAGGGTCACACATGGGGGAATTGTTTTTTGTTTTTGTCTTTTTGAGACAGGATCTCTTTGCAGTTCAGGCTGGTTTTGAGCTCACTTTGTTGCCCAGGGTGGTCTCGAACTCACAGTAGTCCTGCCTCTGAGTACCAGGATTACAGGTGTGTACCACCACATCTGTCAAGGATTGGTTTTTAGTAGGAGTTATCTGCCAATGATGATGGCTTGGCCAACGGACAGACTAAAGACTTAGGGGCTCTCATTACACTAAGCTTCCTGCGTAAGTGTGACTTTTGAGACTCCCAGAAGCTCCTTGTGGATTATTTCTTTGCTACTCTAGTCACACTCATTATAAACACCCAAAGTGTAAAGAGAGGTTGTAGTCCCTTTAACTAGAACTTGGGGTCTGGCCAAATAGCTTAGTGGATTAAAGTGCCTGCAAGCAGGCACAGGGGCTGGGTGTTTGATCCCGAACCTGCTGTGTTGGCCCTGCCGACAGGGCATGCTGAGATGGCAATTGAGACTGGGCGTGGTGGCGGGTGCTGGTAATCCCAGCTCCTGGTGGCTGTAAACAGGTGGATCTAAGGCCAGGCCTGGTAGCGCAGGCCTGTAATACCAGCACTTGGGAGGCTGAGGCAGGAGGATTGGTGTGAGTTCGAGACCAGCCTGAACTGCATAGTGAGACCCTGTCTCAAAAACAAAAAGAAAGGAAAACACACACACACACACACACACACACAGGTGGATCACTATGAGTCCAATCCAGTAGTGAGATTCTGAACACCTGGGGGACCCTTCCCTAAAAATACAAAACAAAAAACAAAAAATAAACAGAAAAACTAGAACTTGGCTGTTGGACCACCCCCCCAAAGATGTGAACTGGCTTCAGAGTTGATCATTGAGAATGATGGGACCCTTTGGGGAAACACAGACAGGCCAGATGATCAGCTATTTAAGCTCACAGTTAAACCCAAATTCAGGCTAAGTGTGAACCTATGGTGCTATGACTTACGTGGTATCTGCAAGTCTTTGTTTATATGCCTTCATTTTCTCTGAGCATAGTCTTCTCAAGATGCTTTAAGATGATTTTAGCAATGTAAAGGAGTGTTGACCTAGGAACTTGATATCATCTCCCTCCATCCATTCTCTATCTACACAAGGCATCCTGAGTCATCCTCCCTGCAACAGTGTCTAGATGTTGGGTGAATCTGTCCTCTAAAGACTGGTGTTTTATTGGTCAGTCACTGTCTTGTGAATAAGTACATCCTGGTGGCTGCACCTCACTCCTGTCCTATTGAGCCCTTTGATTTTCCATGTGATGGGTAGGCTTACCTTCCATGGCCCCACGGACCCAGGCATAGGGTTGGTCTGAGCCATCTTGGTGGTTGGAAGGGTTTCTGGAAAACAGAACACACATTAGTGGCATGGCTTCTGAAGGGGTGAGGTGAGAGCACAAGGAGAAGGAAAAAGGCTTGAAGTCTGAGACGTTTTGGGAGCCTGACTCAGCTGCTAACTACCCGAGACTTAGGTTTTTTCCATTAATAAAGCTTCTGTGTGCAGTTCTTATAAGGATTAGAAACAATAATGCAGGTAAGGCATGTACAGGCGTTGTTACCTCTTGGTAAATGTAGCTTCTGTTTTCTTGCTTGCCTCTAGGTGATAGAATTGCTTCATCTCAGATACTATAAACTTCATCTCAGATACTATAAACTGCCTAATATAGACCCACTCATATGGCCAACATGGCTGGTAGTGCCAGGAGTCACACCACACACTTCATATTCAAAAGAAGCCTCAGCACTGACCCTGCAAGGTGTCATTCTTCCGGTCTTCTCACAGCTCTCAAACTGGCCCATTCCTTCTGTTTTTCTGTCTCCTACACCTACCTCGTCTCAACCTTGTCATCTCAGAGACTTTCCTACTTTCTCCACCCCGCAACCACTTGCTTCCTCCTTTATTTCTAGTGCGCATCATAGTACTGATCTGTGTTGTTACAGAATACATCTTTGGAGAGCACATCAGTGGTAGGGCTGCAGACTGTTGAGTCTTTGATAGAGCACCATACTGAACCCGTGTTGGGATGGGAAAGGAGGAACACTGGAAAAACTTATTAAAGGAAAATGAAGAAGAAAAGAGGGTAATAATAGTTAACACTTAACACCGACTCACTGTGCAGTAGCCTCTGTCCTAAATGCTTTATATACATTTAATCTTCGCAACAATCCTATCACAAAAGTGCCACCATTATTTCTACTTTATTATTTTATTTTATCTTTTTCATTTACGTATTTGGTACAGGGTCTCACTGCACAGCTCAAACTCACAGAGATCCTCTTGTTTTCAACCTCCCCAGCGCTGGAATCACAGGCATGCAACACCATGCCTGGACTCAGCCGCCCGTTCAGTGCCCGTTGGGGGCGGGGCCAGTGCAGTGTGCAGGACCTGGGATTGAACTCTGGTCCCTGCACTTACTAAAGCAGGTGCTCAGTATTCCTATCGCATAGATGAGGGTGCTGAGAGTCATAGAGGTTACATAGGCAGCAAAGATGGGAGGATGAGTAATGATAGGAGGAAAGGGAAAGGGAAAATGGAGAAGAGAAAGAAAGTAAAGAGACAATTATGCATCAGGTTTCTTGATTTAGGATAGACATTCCTAGGAGGTAAAACTAGTTCCTTCCTCTGACCACTATCAGGCCCAGGAGCTAATGCATGTACAGTCTGATTTTTTTTCTATTCTGAATCTCTGAATAAGCATCATCTTCCCGCTCATGGGTGAAGTACCTTCTCCCTGCAGCCAGAAGTCTACTCACTTCATGCTGCTTCCCATCAGCCATATGGGTGGAAGAGTAGGCTGCCTTTCGCCAGAGTTTCCATTCTTTTCCAGCTACCCTTGCAGTCTCTGACTTCTAGGCAAGAAAAGTGAGCCTCCTCCTGCATGTGTAGCTTCAAGGGAAGGAGAGTAAATGCGAAGGTCAGGGTATGTGCAGTCGTACTCACCCAGCTCCTGCTGCACAGTCTGGGTCTCCATCTGGTGCCACTTCCTCTGTGACCTGCCTCTTTATAGCCCTAAGGCTGGTGGCCAGTGGCCCTGTCAGCACTCTGCTTTCTCTCTCCCTTTGTTTTCCCTGATCCCCAGAGCTCTGGTGGCTCAGCCTACTGGGTAGGCATCCCCCAGGCCTTTGTTTAAACTAGGGCTATAGAAGTCCAGAGAGGCCCCTGCTGCTTGGGCAAGGCTGGCTGCTGTAGGCTGTGGCTGCTGTGGTCTTAATCTCAGATCAGCTGGGAGCTAAGCACAGAATGTTTCTACCGTGTATACTTGTCCCTTATTCTTGTCCTGCTTTCTCATGCCATTCCCAGGACCTTCTGAACACCTTGTGAGATCCTATCAAACACAGTGAATGCATTTCCAGAAATGTTTACATTTCTAAGCCAGGCATGGTGGCATATGTCTGTCATCCCAGAACTCCGGAGCCTGAGGTAGAGGTACTACAAGTTTGAGGCCAACCTGGGCTACATAGTGAGTTCAAGACCAGCCTAAACTACATGGCAAGACCTCATCTTGATTGTTTGTTTTGTTTTTTTGGTGGGACCAGGGTTTGAACTCATGACCTTACACTTGCTAGGCAGGCACTTGTGCCACAGAGCAATCTCTCTGTCCCCAAGACCCTATCTTGAAAACAAACAAAAAAACACATTTCTTTTCTTTTTCTTTTTTTTTTTTGCGGGACTGGGGTTCGAACTCACGAACTTGCGCTTGCCAAGCAGGCATTTGTACCATGGAGCTATCTCCCCAGCCCAAAAAAACATATTTCTTGTTGTTAGAAAAAAGAAAGGATTATTACAATTGTGAATTATGTTAAGGAAAGAAATGGCTTACTATGTTCTTGAAAAATCTTTATTCATACCTAAAACTAGGTAAGTGTTGAATTCAATTCCAGTTGACTAGAAGGTATACATCTCAATGTAGCTATTTTATTTATTATTCATTGTAATGTTGCAGTCCACTGTCCAAAAAATGGAGCAAATAAATCTTTTAAGGGTTTTAATATAGTATTTTGCTCCTTAAAAATCTCACAGGCTCAAGGCAGTGTGCCTGTAGTACTGTACCCTGAAAGAGACAATGACATTTCCCTGGGAATTCGGGGCACTTAGTAAGGACAGAGTTCGGGAATCACAGGCCTTGGCAGGGTCTCACAGGGATGGATGCGTTCAAATGCATGGCTAATGTGAGAAAAGGGTGAAGAAATGGAAAGAACTTCAAGCCAAGCAGACATGGGTTCAAATCCCAGGTCCCTTGGTTAGGTGTCTTTGGGAAAGTTACTCAACCTAAAAAAAAAAACGGAAATTACATCTGTTTGACACAGTGTAGGTCTATGATTTCTTACTGGCCAACTCTCTTCCTTGTGATAGACAGCATAGAACATTTCATACTGGGCGGGGGAGATAGCTTAGCAGTCTAGGTACCTGCATGGCAAATGCAAGGTTCCGAGTACTGCATTCCATACCAGCCGCAGAATCCTAGTGTAATCCCAGCACTGGGGAGGCTGAGACAGGAGGACTATTATGAGTCCAGACTGTGTAGTGAAACCCCATATCAATAGCAACCAAAATAAATAAATAAATAAAATACAAAATAAAGAAAATTTCATACCACTTGGAGAGAGGAAAAAAAGTTCTTCCAGTTCCTCTTCAACTGATCCAGCTCTTGACTCGTTTTAAATGAATTTCTCTCAGCACCCAAATATGCATTCATGTATCTGTAGATTTGGGCAGAACACTCTGGGCATACAAGTCTGATGTTAAGCATAGGACACCACCTCAAGAATGTCGTCTTGGTGGGGGCCGGCGAGATGGTTCAGTGGTCTAAAGCGCCTGCTTGGGAGGGCTCAGGCAACTGCGGGGACTGCGGTTCGATCCCCGGCACCACATGCTGCGCCAGCGCCACCACCAGGGCAGGCTGAGCCAGCCACAAAATGAATAAATAAAGAAACAAACAAACACAACAAGCAAACAAATAAATAAATTAAAAAAAAAATCATAAAAAAAATAAAAAGAATGTCGTCTTGGGCACAAGTGCCTGCCTGGCAAGTGCAAGGTCGTGAGTTCGAACCCTGGTCCCACAAAAAAAAAAAAAAAAAAAAAAAAAGAGTGTTGTCTTGACCTATTGGTGATGTGTAGAATAATGGCTGGCAAAGGACAGAGTTGCCTGAGGATCGAGGTAGGCTTCGGCTGTCTGGCAGCTGTGTAAGGGCAAAGGATACTGGCTGTGCATGGCTGGTGGCTCTCACTCCTTTGGCTTTCTCTTTCTCCTTTTCTCTCGCCTTAGAACTGGGGGCTTATGGAACTATTTCTTTGGTCATTATTCACTTCTTTATTTCCTAATTCCTAGACTGGCTTAGCACCACCACAGTATGCATCATGGCCAGGTATGCTTTTCCAATTATCACATGAATCACACCGTAGACATTTCTTCAGAAACTATAAATATTGAACACCCAAGAGGGGAACCAAGGCATTTGGAGTTCAGGTTTAAGAGAAAACAGTTTCACAGTTTATTTTTCTATACTCTTTGAATTTTGAACAGAGAACAGTTTTATTTTTTAAAAAGTTAGTTTTGAAAATGATAAACACATCGCTTATCTATCAATTTTCTCCACAAGACTCTGCTATCTAAGGTGTAGGGGTCTCGTTTGTCTTGTTCATTCTTATATGGTCAGGTCTGAGTGTAACTTCCTCTTTGATAATTGCGCTTCGTACATGTGCATGAATGAATGAATGAATGAGTGCATAAATGAATGAAAGAATGGGTTTCTGACTTGGAGGCCGAGCTAGCTGTAGTATAGTTCATATTGATAGGAGCTTCCTACTGAGCTTGGCCTCCTCAGCAGTCACCACTGACTTCTTTGCACTGTGTTTATGCTTTATATGCTTTCCACCTCACATTTAGAAGGTTTATACCCTACTGAATTATTGGGGCATTGATTTGGCACAACACTGATTTGACTAATCTATTTTTGAAGAAATGTGGGACTTTTGACTGATTGAAAAGTCCAAATAGTGGGAAAAAAATGTTTACCAGTAAGGCCCAATCCAAAAATGAGCAAAATGAGATGGATATACACTCTCAGATAAAGAAGTACAAACAGCAAGGGCTGGCCAGATAGCTCAGTGGACTAAAAGTGCTTGCTTGCAGGCGCTTTAATCCACTGAGCTATTTGGCCAGCCCAACGCCTTGTACTCTTAATATTTCATTTAAAGATGACAATATATAATGTATGAACCATTGTTACCCTCCTATTATCTTGTTTTGAAATTTTGTTTTATTTCTCTTTAAAATTAAAAATTGAAAAAGCCCAAATACATATGCATAAAACGTGCACACTCATGTGTGGTCAGTAATTATGCAAGTAATTTATAGATATCCTTGAAGCATTCTTGGATCCTCAGTTTCTCTCAAACATCTTATATCCAAGAATCTTGAGAAAGATCATCACATCTGTGCTAACCAATCAAACTTTGCCAGTTTAATATAGTTTTCTTTTATTTTGGTTTTGCAATACTGGGTCCTGTGCATGCTAGGCAAGCTAGAGAGCTAGCAAATGCCAGTTTTGAGGTTGGAACCCAGGTCATTTTTCTATAAAGAGGGTCCTATGCATGCTAGGCAAGTTATTGACCACCCTCCATATCTCCAGCTTCTCAATATGGCTTTTATTTGGAAGGGAGTGAGTCAGGCTGGCTTCAAACTCTTGGTGATCCTCCTGCCTCCACTTCCGGCTTCAATGTAGCTTTTTTGTGTTTTTTTTTTTTTTTTTCCTTTTTGCTTTGTTTTGAGAGAGGGCCTTGCCCTGTAGTAGTTCAGGCTGGCCTTGAGCTCCTTTTGTATCCCAGGCTGGCTTGAAAGTCACAGTGATCCTCCTGCCATGGCTTCCTTGGTGCTGAGATTACACGTGTCTGCCACCACCTCTATCTTCTGAATATGGTTTTTAATCAAGCTCTAAAGGATTTTCTCTCTTGGCATTTTCTGAAATGGCTACTTCACCTGTTTCATGTTGGACATGGCCTTGAAGCTCCACCCTTCAGCCCCTTCTGTTTTAGGAAAGTCTGGGCCAAGAACACAAAGAAGAGTGGGAATAAAGGAAATACCGTAACCAGTTTATAATCCTTTTCCCAGACTGGATTGGTTCTCTCCTGCTCATCCTTAATCACGTTATCTTAAATTTTAAAACCATTGACTACAACCAGACAGTATCTTCCTAATCCTTGGAACTACCCTTTGAAATAGATCACTGTACTCCCTATTGTACAGATGAGAAAACTGTGGTCCTAAGAGGCTGTGTTCCAGGCCAGAGAATATAGCAGGAACTTCATTGCATGGCTACCTAATTCTAAATCCCCTTCTTTTTCCTCTCCAGCATGAAGTAAGATGATAATTCCCTATCCTCAGATGAAAGAAGATAAAGATCTTTAGGACAGTGTTAGGTACTCACAGCTCAATAAATGGTAATTGGTTTATTGTTTACACCAAATCAGATACCACCTTGTGCTAGATTCTCAAGGAGATAAATAGGAGCAAACAGCAAAGATTATAGGAAAAATTATCAGAAAATGTTTTCTCTGAATTTGGAAAAGACTGCAAACTTTTAGGTATTTTTTTTCAGTATTGTTCTTTGATTTTAGTGGTATATTTGCCAATTCTCTCTCTGTCTGTCTCTTTCTTTCTCTATCTCTGTCTGTCTGTCATCCATCCATCTGTCCGTCCAACCGCCCACCCGCCCATCCGCCCGCCTATCCATCTGTCTGTCTGTCTGTCTTTGTTTGGGTGCTGAGGATGGCAGCCAAGTACTGCATGATAAGCATGCGCTCCACTGCTGTCAGCCCTTCTGACTCTACTTTTCTATTGGGGACATTTATTGTAAACCAGGTTCTCAGCCCACATACTCATTTCACAAGCAGGTGGAGCAACTGTCTGTGTAGTGGGATGAGCTACTAGGTGAGGGCTCCCGGAGAGCAATGTAACAACTCTTCAAATGTAAACTGGGAAGTTTGAACCTTGGGCTTTTTGACACTAGGTCTACATGCAAGGATGGTGTAGATCTGTGGAACTTTATGGCTGTCCTGGACCCCCTGGCCTCACAGGGGCAGAGAGTGAGCTCATGGGGCCAGGGATGCCCTTGGACTCAGCACTTCCCAGTTAGAGCACAATAGGCTGCCAGGCGGCTCAGCAGCACTTTTGTTGTTTGGGAAATGCAGGATGGGTCCAAAGTAAAGGGCCCAGTCAGCATTCGCCAGCCCCTGCCTCCTCTACAAGGGGCTACCTCTGGGGGAATCTTTTTTTTTTTTTGTCTTGCCTATTTCTACTCTTTTAAATAGGCAGGAGAGATAGGTGTGGCCCACCCTGAAGAGGTGGTTGGATGAGAATTGGGAGAGCACTTGGGAAGTACCTCAGCCTTCAGTTCTTTCAAGACCTTTCCAAGGCCTGGCTTCCAGGCATAAGTGCTCATGGACGTCACCTGAGAGTGCTGTTTTCTTGAGGCCCAGCCTCTAAGGCTACTTTTGTGTGTAACTTCCTCAAGAGCGGTTCAGTCCAAATCAGTTTCACAGACTTCCCAAATCTGCAACTGAAGTTTTCTTTTCAGCTCAAACCCTTTGCAGCTGTCTCAAAAATAGGTAAAAGGGTGGAGCTTGTTGTGTCAGACGTGCTCTCCACTGCAGCTGAGTTCTCTCATTCCGGGTTGCCTGACAGAGCAAATAGGAATACAGGGCACCCAATTCAATTTGAATTTCAAATAAACAGTGAATATTTTTTCAGGATAAGTAGCTTCTGTTTATTTTTTAATGAAAAATTCTTTGTTGTTTATCTGTAATTCAAATTTAATTGGACATCTGCCAAACCTAGTCTCTTTCCACTTTTGTCTGATGCATTCTGTGACACCACTCTGCCAAACTACTCCTTTGTTCTTTGGGAGACACTATAAGAAGTCAGCCTCTTTAGGGCATCTCTGGCTACCCAGGCCCACCAGTCATCCCACGGCATGCTATGACAAAGAGGATGAGGCAAAAGGAAGGAAAAAGTGGAGAAAGGAAAAGAATAAATAGGTTTTTAAGTATTTTCCCAAGAGTTTTCTTATTTAATCCTCCCAAATAGCCCTGTGAGCTATGCCCAACTAGCCCGTTTTACTGCTGGCAAGATGAACTCAGAGCACTTATGTTATTTACAGGAAGTCACACAGCTAGGAAGTGGCAGAGCCAGATTTCATGCTCAATTCTGTTTGCTTCCAAAATTTATGTTCTTTACCCTGTTGCTTGTAGAAATCCTTCTTGACCTTGACTTAGGTGAACAAGCATGACTCTTAGGGAGTAGCCATACAAGCCACTTTGTTTTCATCTCTTCTGGCCCTTTAACTCCCGTTTCCTTTCTGTAAATGTAAATTTGGGTAGTTTCATGACTTTTCTGGCCACTTGTCAGTAATAAAAAGTTGGATCGTTATTTTAAATCACAAAAGTTGACCTCAATTTTATTTATTTTTGCAGTCTTTGGAATTGAAGACTTCATTCATGTTAAGCAGGAAATCTTCCACTGAGCTACATGCACAGCCCTCCCCCTAGGTCCCCCACCAGGGCCCATAGGAGGTGGAATCAGGAGGATTTGCAAGTTCAAGTTCAGCCTAGGCAACTTAGATTCTGTCTTGAAATAAAAATAAAAGAGCTGCAGATATAGTTCAGTATGGAGACCCTGTAGACAATCTGCAATACTGCAAAAAGAGAGAGAAAAGGAAGACAGACAGACAAATAGACAGACAGACAGAAGGACAGTCAGGCAGGCAGGCAGGTAGGCAAATGTTCCCCATATAGGCTTGCTTTAAGCTCCTGGGCTCATCATTTTGAATAGTTGAGACTATAGATTCACACTTCCATGCTTGACTTAGGAACTTCAATTTTATTTATTTATTTTTTTATGTGGAGTATGTATGTATATATGTATGTATGTATTGTATTTGGTTGTTACGGGGTCTCACTACGCAGCTCAGACTCACAGTCATCCTCATGTTTTTAGCTTCCCTAGCGTTGGAATTACAAGTGTGTGTCACCACACCCAGGCCAGCTCAGCCTGCCCCAGGTGCTGGGCTAGTATGGCATGTGGTGCCAGGGATCGGACCACGGTCCCTGTACTTGCCTAAGCTTGCTTAATCAGCTGCTTTAGTCTGCTGAGCTATCTCGCTGGCCCAGGAACTTCAATTTTAAGTGAGAACTGTTCAGTTTGGTATAGTCACCAAAATTTCAATCTCTATTAAAAGGTAATTTTCCCTGTGACTCCAGATAAGATCTATTTTAGACAGGAAGTCTGAGCCCAGGAAAATACATCTTTTTTTTTTTTTTCTTACCCTTTCTTGCTAATTTGTGAGCTTCCTGGGGTTGGAAGAACAGGATAGGAAGCAGAACAGAAAATTTCTTACTTGACAGGTCCATGGTGACATAGCCTCACTTGGTGTTGGGCCTCTCTTCCAAGCCATCAGCCTGTGAACACTTGATGGTTCTTGGGAGGCCTCACTCGCAATAATCTTGACCTCTGTCTGTGCATCTCTACTCTGTTCCTTCTCCAACTCAGACACCTGGCTGTTACCTCCAAGCTTTCATTCCAGGTCCCTCTCAGCTCCAAACTCACATCTCCTTTACCATGGCCAATTATTTTTATTTTTATTTTTGGCTTTTTCAGACAGGTTTTAGTATGCAATTCAGGCTGGCTGGCCTTGAGCTCACTTTTGTAGCCCAGGCTGGTCTTGAACTCACACCAGTCCTTCTGCCTCAGCCTTCAAAGTGCTGGGATTACAGGCGTGTACCACCACTCCCAGCTTCAATTTTTTTTTAATTACATTTTTTTGGCCAGCTCAGCCCACCCTGAAGGCAGGGCTGGCACAGCATGTGCTGGGGATCAAACCACGGCCCTCTGTACCTGCCTAAGGTGCTTTGGACCCCTGAGCTATCTCACTGGCCCTTAACTAAAAATTTATTGGTACATTTTAGGTATTTGTAATGATAGCATTCATCATGGGACTTTGGACTCCTACGTGATACATCTTACTTATTTTTTCCCATTCCTCTCCCCTTCCTTTAATCCTACTTTCCTTCCTTATTCACAAAAGCTTTGTTTCCATTGTTTTTATTCACTTTATTCTTTTTTTTCCTACCATGATCAATTTTTTTCAATTTTTAAAAAATATTTATTTATTTTACTACCAGGGATTGAACTGAGAGAATGCTGAGCTACACTTCTAGTCCTTTTTATTTATTTTGAGACGGAGTCTCACTAAGCTGTCCAGGCTGTCCTTGGCCTTGTGGTCATCCTGCCTCAGCCTTCTAAGAAGCTAGAATTACTAGCGTAAGCTACTGTACCTGGTTGCCATTGCCAATTCTGGTGTGCAGACTTACTCTTTTTCTTTTTCTCCTTTCAATTCTGGAGATGGAGATGGAGCCAGGGCCTCACTCACCCTAGGCAAGTGCTTCCCCTACCACTGAGCCACACCCCTCACCTACCAGGCTTACTCTTTCAGCTGCCCAGCCTGACTGCCAACCTTCAAATGTCTAACGGCGTGAGCTCCTCTCCAGCTCCTCAGTGTGGCCGTCCTGCCTTGAGTCTAAGCTCTTTCTTCTCTTTCCCTGGAGAGCAGTCGAGTTCACAGATCAGTTTGGAGCACAGATCACTCTAAAAACTCTCTGTACCCCTTTGTCTCTATGTTATTCAGCTTTCCTTGACTGTCATAAATACCTAAGGCAAACAGCTTAGAAAATGTTTCTTTCTAAAGATTCCAGTCCAGGACTAGTTTGTTGCTGTTGGGTCTGTGTTGAGGCAGCACCTCACGGTGTGCAGTATTTGGTGGCGAAAGGCTTTCCTCACAGCCAGGAATGAAAGAGACAGGACGGGTCTGGGCTCCTACTACATCCTTCTAGGTGGCCCTACCTCTTAAAGCTCCCACAACTCTCAATAGGACTTCTCCAGAGAATGGACCTTTAACATGTGGGCCATGAGAAATGTTCCAGAGCCAAATTATAACATTCTCCAATTTTCCAACTCCTTCAGATCCTCAGTATATGAAAGGAGAGTTAAAAGCTATCAGACTCAGTGGCATAAGCACCTGCCTGGCAAGTGCAAGGTCCTGAGTTTGATCCCCAGTACAAAAATAAGGAATAAAATAAAAGCCATCAAACTAGCCAGGCATGATAGTTTTTGCCTATAATCCCAGCACTTTGGAAGTTGGGGCAGAAAGATCATCACAAGTTCAAAGCCAGCCTGGGCTACATAGTGAGTTCAAGGCCAGTCTAGATACATAGTGTTATCTCCAACAACAACCAATGTAGCAACAACAAAACAGCAAGCCATCAAATCACTTCTCAGCTCTCAAACATCTTTCAAATGTCTGCTGAGTGATCAGTTGTGCAATTCACTTTGGTTTTTTATATCTTGTTTGGGTGTCTTGGTCAAAATCTCTCAATACCTGGTTCCATGTAGATGTCACTGCACTCTGTGTTCAAGCTTCTCACCACGTCTTCCCTTAATCCCAGCAGGTGGCTTTTCATCCTGTTTTATCAGGCGTGGATTTCTTCAGTGTTCTGCCCCTGGAGCCTACCCTACTCACCACATTACCTCACATCATCTCTTCACGGCCAGTTCCCTATGCCCACTCCTTCCTGTTTAGAATACATACTGGTACCTTTCTATTATCTCAATCAATAATCTCCTCTTGTCTGGTACTTTAAAAAGGTAACTCTCCAAAAATAAAAAATAAAAAGGTAACTCTCTTTTTAAATTACAAAACTATATGTAACTAGAGCCAGCAAGATAGCTCAGCAGACTAAGTGCCTACCTGGCAAGTGCAGGGGTCAGGGTTCAATTCCTGGCACCACATGCCACTCCAGCCCTGCCCCCAGGTGCACTGCGCTGGCTGCTGAGTCTGGCTATGGTGGCACAAGCCTGTAATCCCAGAGTTGGGGAGATTGAAAACAGGAGGATCAAGGGAGTAGGAAGATAGCTCAGTAGAATAAGTCCTTGCCTGGTAAGCACAAGCTCCTGAGTTCAATCCCTTGTACCCCCTCAAAAAAAAAAAAAAAAAAAAAAATTAAATAAAATAAAATAAAAAAGAAAGAAAACAAGAGGATCACTATAGTCCAAGCTGCATAGTGAGACTGTACAAATACATTTAAAAAAAACATATATGTAACTTTAAAAAATCCCAAATATTCTTACATAATAAACATTTGGTGTACAAGCGGGAATAATAAAATATTTTTTAAATAACCTAGAAGATGATACAACTCAGTGGTAGAGGGCCATAATTAAAACCCTGTGTTCAATCTCCAACATTGCAAACCAAAATAAATCAGTAGCCTTGCTTCCCAGAGGTTACCATTTTCAACTCTAGTAGTTTTTTTTCCTCAATATTTATCAGTTTTAGACATTATATTTTGATTTTTTTGTCTTGGCAGATTTTATGTCTTATGGCCTTCTTCCACAGCATCCTACAGATAGGATACAAATTTTGCTTAAATCCATACTTGGCAATTTCATTTCTATGATTTTGCAAATATTACTCACTGCCAAACCAAGCCATACTTGATATTTCCTTCTGTCAACTATATTTTGCTTTTCCCAAAGTTAAAAATTGTGTCACATGGGTGGGGAGTTAGCTCGGCAGTCTAGGTGTTTGCTTGGCAAGCACAAGGAACCCAGTTCAATCCCTGGTACTGCGTGCCATGCTGGCCCTGAAGCCAGGCATGATGGTGCACGCCTGTAATCTCAGTGCTAGGGAGGCTGAGACAGGATGATCACTATGAGTCTGAGCTGCATAGTGACACCTTGTACCAAATAAATAAATAAAGAAAGTATAAATAAGTTTTAAAAATTGTATCAGAGGGCCAGTGAGATAGCTCAGTGGTCTAAAGCGCCTGCTTAGGCAACCAAGGGACCATGGTTGGACCCCCGGTACCACATGCTGCACCAGCCCCACCCCCAGGGCAGGTTGAGCTGGCCATAACATAAATAAATAAAGTTTTAAAAATGTAAAAAAAAAAACTGGTAAAAGATGGAGTTAGTTATTAAAAAAAATTGTATCACATAAGTATGTACAGGGCTGGGAAGACAGCTCAGTAGAGTAAGCACTTGCCTGGCAGGCACAGGGTCCTGAGTTCAATCCCCATACCACAAAAAAAATAAAAAAATAAAAAATAAATATGTACAATTGCCAATTGTCATTTATTTTTGTCAATTAGTAGTAAAAAAAGTTTTTAATTGCTTAATATTTCCTAGACTGAATCTTCTAGAATCTTCATTAAATATCTCTAATATAATATTCTATATTCAAACCTATCAGATTACCTATCAGCTCTGTCCCCTCCTTCCAGAACTTTTTTTTCTGGAAGCTTCCACTCTGTTCCAGTCTGCAAATGTTTCTCCATATGCTGCTGCATACTTATTGCCCAGACATCTCTTGACTCATGTCCTAGAAAATCCCTTTGCTTCCTTCCTGTGTATCTTGTATCTTTCTGGATACCCTTTTTTGTTTTGTAAAGTATATTCTCTAAAGGTGTCTTTAAAAATTGTCATGTGGAAATAATATTCTTGAGATCAAAATGTCTAAACATTTATTTTTTATAGAACTACATCTGACTAATGGTTTGGCCAGATGTAGAATGCTAGAATTTTACCAACTGTGACCATGTTTCTCCTTTGTTTTTACGTGTAATCTTACTATTGGAAAGCATGCTGATATTTTTATTCTGGTTCTTTGTATTTTCTCACGGTGCTGGGAGTGGAACCCAAAGCCTCACGCATGCTAGGCAAACACTCTATCACTGAGCTACATATCCAGTTCTGATTTCTGGTTCTTTGTATGTATTTTTTCTTTCTAGAAGCTTCTGAGGAAGCCTCAGTGGGAATATTTTTCCCTTTACATTTTCTGGGACTGGTAGACACTTTCAAACCTCAGGAAATGTACGCCTCAGAATTACTGCATTGTTTCTTTGATCATTTTTCTCAGTTGTCTTTTTTTTAAAATTCTCTTTAATATGTCTTTTTCTGCAACTTGGTTTTGTTGGATGTTGGAGGTACTGAACTGATACTCTAATTTAGCTACGTTTCTCTTCTATTTTAAATATCTTTATATTTTTTCCAGACTTTAAGAGATTTTCCATAAATTTTCTAATTGTTGTTATAACAAAATACTACACATTTAGTGGCTTAATAAACAAAAATGTATTATCTTACAAGACTGGGCATAGTAGTGCATGCCTGTAATCTCAGCACTGGGGAGCTTGAAAACAGGAGGATCACTATGAGTCAAGCTGTGTAGTGAGGTCCTGTACCAAATACATTTAAAAAAAATTATCTTACAGTTGTGAGGTAGAACTGTATTCCTTCTGGAAGCTTCAAGGGAGAATCTGTTTCTTTGCATTTTCCAGATTCTAGAGGTTGCCTTCTTGTCTTGACTATGGCTGCTAGCTCTGTCTTTAAAGCTCCCAGACAAGATCTTCCCATCTCCTTGTGTCTTTCTTTGTATCTTTTTGACTCTGGCCCTTCTGCCTGTCTCTTTCATAAGGACCCTTATGATCACATACCCAGATAATATAAGAGAATCCTTCTTATCCAGTTTCATAATCTTATCTGTACAGTTAGTATGTGGTCCAGACTGGTCTAGAACTCCTAGGCTGAAGCAATTCCCCTGCCTCAGCCGTCAGAGTTGAAACTAGATGCACGTGCTGACAGACCTGCATAAGTTTTCTTGAGTTTAAGTATTATAGTTTATGTCTAGAAGTGCCTCCAAAGCCTCATGCACTCATAGGTGTGGCTTTAAAAGGTGATTGGATCACAGGCAATCGATACTGGATCAGCCCACTAATGGGTTTATGGTTGGGTGTGATTTTTGGAGGTGAAGCCTGGTGGGAAGACATGGCCTGGAATGACTTTATATTCCTCCTCCTCCCCTGATACCAGCCCTGCTTGCTGCCTGCCTTTCCATTTTTCTCCTCTGCCACCTGGCTTTGGAGCCATCTCATAGACTGAAACCCTTATAAACGTTTCCTTCCTTAACTTATGACTACTGGACATTTTGTCCCAGTAATGACATAACTAAGACAGTTGATCTTTCTTTCTTTCTTTCTTTCTTTCTTTCTTTCTTTCTTTCTTTCTTTCTCCTTGGTCTAAAAACTATATTTGATTTTTTTTTTCTTTTTGAGACAAGGTTTCACTATGCAGTTCAGGCTGGCCTTGAGCTCACTTTTGTAGCCCAGGATGGTCTTGGACTCACACTGATCCTCCTGCCTCAGCCTCCCAAGTGCTGGGATTACAGGTGTGCACCACCATGCCCTGCCAAAAACTTTATTTGAAAAGCGAGGGGTGAAGAGATCAGGGAAAACTGACTCTGCAGAGCCAATTTGGACTGATAAAGAGAGAAAAGGATAAAAGAAGCAGAAATAAAGATACACCCTATGCCTGGGAGACACAAAGCACAGGCTACCGTGAGGAGTCATGAGAGCGGCCTTCTCATAGCATCTGGTCTACTCTGTGCTATCCACATTGCATGGGAGCCCTCATGAAGTTCTACATATGCGATCCTGAGAATCATCTGGAGCTACCTCCTCATCTTTTTTCCTTTGGTACCAGGGATTGAACTCAGGACCTTGTGGTTGCCAGACAGGTGCTTAAGCCACTGAGCTATCTCTCTGGCCCCTACCCTGTCATCTTGCAATTGACAGTCCTGCTTATTTCCCGGCCAGCTTTGCCTCACCATACCTCCTATATGATTTCCCTCTGAGAGATATACATCCTTATGGAGTGCTAAAGGAGGAGGTCTCTGTCATCTACAGCTTCTTCAAGCTGGAAGGGGCTATAGACTCTACTTATTAGGCATTATATATTTTCCAACTATCTTAGGGTACTGTGGCTCATGGTTGGGTTGAAGAAAGAGAAACCGCCTCAGGATCTTGGAGGTCACTGATGTCCTGCTTGCTTGCATGGGTCTGGGAAATCACTTGTTCATAAGAATGTCTAGCTTTTGAGCCTGTTCCATTCATCAAGGATATGGCCTAGTGGTGAAGTTGGTGACATCTGTGTGGTGACAAGATTCAACAGATTTCCCATCTGCTCATGTTGGTGCCCATAGGGAGAAGGAGACAACCAGGCCTATACTCTTTAAGGTGACATCCCATGCATAAGATGGAGAGCCAAGGGTTTCAGTAAGCATCCCTTGTAAGACCCTAACACACTAGACAGATGTCTGTGTGAGTGATGCTGGCATCATTAAGTGCCCAAGAAAGCCCCTCTAGGGGCCTTTGTCTCCATATTTGAACCAATTAACTCATCAGGGAGGAAGGGGCTGGGCCATCTCTCTGTTGGTTGGTCTAATCCAAAACTACCATGATGTAATGGCAGAACTTTCCCAAGGTAAGTTCTTTTAACTACCTATTTGGACTGCTTGTATTCTAAGCCTCTTGGCTTAGCTGATATTTCAAGCCCTTTGGTGACTTTACTTAACCAGAGTTAAACCATATGGGAAAACATCTCTTGCATTTACCCTGATAGAAAAAGTACTAAGAACTGGGATGGCTCTGTTTTTATACACTCACAGTCACTTTAGTTAGGTTTTTAAATGTTAAATGTTCTTCTGTTCAGATATCAGACTATAGGTCTTTATCTACCACTATAGGTCTTTATCTATAGGTCTTATCTACATCTAAAAAGAGAAGCACACTGGGGCCCGTGAGATAGTTCAGCAAGTCTAAAGTACCTGCTTAGGCAAGCTTAGGAAGCATAGGGACCATGATTCAATCCCCAGCACTACATGCTGTGCCAGAACCCCTCCCCTCCAAGAGTGGGCTTAGCCGGACACAAAAAAAGAGGGGGGAGCAAAAAAAAAAAAAACAAAAACGGGCAGTGATGGCCTCAGGTAGGCTCTCGGAGTGACTTAGGCCCTTGTTTTTGGCCAAAGGCCTTGGATATTTTAAAAAGGATAGGTCAGCCTACCATGATGGCACATGCCTATAATCCCAGCAGTTGGGAGACTGTGAGTTGAAGCTAGCCTGGGCTACACAGTGAGTTCAAGGACACCCTACACATAGGAAGATCCTGTCTCAAGAACAAACAAAGACAGTCTCACCTGGTTGACCAAGCAGGCCTTGAACTTTTGATTCTCTTGGCTCAGCTTCCATTGATGCTGGGACGCAGGTATGGTCTACTGGGCCAAACTTGTCTGTGACATATTTTTGAGTAAAAGAAGAAAATTATAGATTTTTATGTAGTATAGTCCCATTTTTGTAAGAAAGAAAAACAAGTACATATATGTGGATATGAGTAGGAAAGGCCTGGGAAATACAGGGCTAACAGTGCTGATCTAGTCTTGGTAGAACCAGCCAGGAGTGTGTTTCTGTCATCTATTGTAAGGAACATCAAAGAGACATTTCTAAATTGCTTTAAGATGTCAAAGGCTGAGACTTGTTAGAAGTGGTGAGCAACAGAGAAAGAGCGTCTCTGAGATTTGGTGTCCACAATGGAATATACCAGTGTGAGGAAGAGAAGGAGGAAGTGAGTTTCCAGGACCCAGGAAGGATCTGAAGTGAAAACTCAAGCCCATGGAGATAATGAGGAGAGAAACTTCAATGAAGAAGGAAGAGGCAGGCAGTGCTTTCTCTCCCATCCCAGACTCACTGAGTGGGAAGGGCGGCTTGAAACTGCAATGTGTGAAAACTGCCGGCAATTCCTGAAGCTGGTGACCCCGGAGAACTCCGTGGAGACGCGCACAAGTAGAATGGTGCGGTGGACACAACAAAGTACAGTGGCTGTGAGTTGTGCGTGTTAGACTTCCTGTGAGAGGGGTCAACTGAACTCAGAACCCGAACGTTTGCTCGCTCCACCTGGTGGCTCCCAACGTGTTCAAGCCTGAAGAAAACACGGAGACGGAAGACTGGGCATTTTGGTTCCAGCCTCACAACCAGAAGCCAGCCTGAACTTCAGGGGAAGTGGGGTGGCAAGTTCACTGAGATAGTCTTCTACCCTGCCGTGGAGCTGCTGCTGGCTTGCTGGGATTGACCAACACAGCTCTGGGTTCTGTCAGCCCACATTGTCTACCAGTGGCAGCAGAGACATACCTTGAACTGGATCTCTCTCTCTCCTCTTTCTTTCTTTCTTTTTTTTTTTTTTTTTTAATGTTAGGGAAGGGTCTACAGGGTGTTCATGGCTCACTACTAGATCAGACTTGTAGTGATCGCCTGTTTACAGCCTCCCAAGGGCTGGGATTACAGGCACGCACCATCACACCCAGTCTCAATGGCCCTCTCAGGGCAACCCAGGGGCGGGGCTTGCTCAGCGCTTTAATTCTCTGAGCTCTTTGGCCCAACCTTCTCCCCTTTATTTCTTTCTTGTTTTGTTTCTTTACTTTCACTCTTGTTTTGTTGTTGTTGTTGTTTTGTTTTGTTTTTGGTGGGACTGGGGTTCAAACTCACAACCTTACACTTGCCAGGCAGGCACTTGTGCTACGGAGCTATCTCCCCAACCCCTCGCTCTTGTTTTTATATTAGGGTGAACATACTTTCTAGGTTTTTTGGTTTTTCTGTTCTTATTTTTATTTCTTCCCTTTCTCTTTACCTCTTCCCTCTTATTTTTGCACCAGTTTCTCAAAATTTGTGTGATCTTCCTTTGTCCTCCACCTTGTTTCTAAACGCTTCCTTGTCTTCTGTTTCTCTGTTTGAACTTTATCCCCAACTCCCTTTAAATTTTCCCCGGCTGAAGGTAAGATCACCATTTTTTTTTTACTGTCACAGGCTGCCTTAAGGGTGCCTGGGTAAGGGCTTGTGGAGCTGGGGATCAAACACCCATCCCGAGACTGACTGCGTTTGCCCAAACAGGTGCTTAAACAACTGAGCTAAGCTGAAGTCTCCCAAGATTGCCATATTGAGGGCTTATTTATTGCATACAATTTTCTTGTTTAATTTTAGATTTTGTTATATAACCACAAATCTAGATCATGTGGTTAAAGGTAGCAAATTAATAGTTACTTCAGTTTGTCATTTTCTAGGCTGTATTTGATGGTATTGTACCACTTTAGTTAATGTGATATAATTGTTCTAATCAGTTGTTCTTCCTGGTATAACAAAACTGAGATTTCAAAAGATCATAAATAATACTATAGGCCAGTGCCAAAGGACCAGGGGCTGGGCCAAGTAGGCAGCAACTTCTAATCCCTAATAAATTGAAGAGATAAGATCTTTATTATTTATTTATTTTTTATTTAAGATCTTGTAGTAAATTCAAAACCCCAAATCCAGCTACACCTGGAAAACACCTTTGAGAAGTACTCATTTCCTAAAGGTTCTAAATACTAGCAATAAGAGCTGGCCAAATAGCTAAGATGATTGAAGCACCTGCGAGCAGGTGCAGGGGCTGGGGGTTTGATCCCCGGGCCTGCCTACCAGCCCCGCCCCTGCTGAGATGGCAGTTGAGACTGGGTGTGGCAGTGCAGGCCTGTAATCCCAGCACTTGGGAGGCTGTAGATAGGCGGATCACTAAGAGTCTGATCTAGTACTGAGACCCTGAACACTCTGTAGACCCTACTCTAAAATACAAAAATAAATAAATAAATACTAGCAATGAAACTACCCACCACAGGCAATTTACAAATGTCAACTCAGAAATTAAACTTTAAAAAAATACAAAATGAGAAGACACTTAAACAAGACGTAATTCCAGCTTATCAGAGGCAAAGCCAGCAGGGACTGAGGTAGAACAATCCAAATACCACCTAGCTGGACTCTCTGAAGTGGTGACAATAAAGCAAATGAACAAGGCTCTAGAAAAAAAGTGAAATCAGAAATAATTTCTTTTATAACTACAGAGATGATTACCATAATGAAAAACATACTTAGTGTCTCTAGAGTGGATACAGATTAAAAAAAAAAATAGAGGTGCTTATGAAAAGGATGGAAACCATGAATGCCCAACACAGAAAAAAGAAAAATGGAATCCACAAAACAGAATTAAACAGATACCTATGAGAATAAAAATTCCATTGAAAGTAGAAGCAGTAGAATGAGCCAATGTGAGGACAGAATCTCAGAAATAGAAGACAGGGTAGTGGTTAGGGATCAAGAAAAGAAAGATTTCTTAAAAACAAGCGGCCATGAGAAATCAATCCAGCACATGATAGATAATGCAAAGAAGAATAATATAATATTGAGCAGAATCAATGAAAAAGTGGGAGATAAGCACAAATTTTTTGTAAAAATTGGTGTTCACAGATGTTATGACAGAAAACTTCCCTGACAGGAAAAAGGATTTGGCATATAGAGAAGTGAGGCATATAGATAAGTGAGGCATATAGGTAAGTAAGGCATATAGAACTCCAACTGACCATGATCCAAAAAATCTATAGCAAGGCATGTAATAGTCAAGATTCCAGGAATTCAACACAAGAAAAAACATTAAAATCTGTTAAAGAAACAAATCACCTATAAAGGAAAGTCCATCTGAGTCATGGCCAAGTTCTCAACACAACCCTCAAGTCAAGGAGAATTTGGAGTAAAGTATTTCAAGAACGAGCTAAAAGAAAACAATCTCTAATTCATATTGATGTAGTCTGCAGAAAATATCTCACAAAACTGATGGATAAATAAGAGACTTTTGTGACAAAGAACACCTGAGAAAATTCATGCACACTGAACCAGCACTCCAAAATGTTCTAAAGGAAATTCTAAAAAGAGATAACAAAGATTACAACTCCATAAACCACAGCAGAAGAAATGTACCAAACAAGACAAACAATTAAACAGTGTATGGGGAACCAACAACAGGAAAATGAGATGATAAGGATAAGTCAATATATGTCAGTTACAACCATTAATGTTAATGGTCTCAAGTCACCATTGGCAGAATGGATCAAGAAGCAAGATTCAACAATATGCTCTACACATGAAATACATTTAATTCAAAAAGAAATTCAGGGGCCATGGAGATAGCTCCATGGTACAAGCGCAAGATCATGAGTTTGAACTCTGGTCCTTCCAACAACAACAGCAAAAAAGAAAGAAGAAAGAAAGAAAGAAAGAAAGAAAGAAAGAAAGAAAGAAAGAAAGAAATTCAGAGACTGAAAGTCAAAGGATGGGAAACAATACTCCATGTGACAGAAGTCCTCACTCAAAAAAAAACAAAAATAGCTATTTTACTTGCAGACAAAGTGAATTTCAAGCCAAGACTGATTAAGAGATATAAAAAAGGTCATTACATCTTTGAAAAGAGAACATCCAATAGAAAGAGATGACAATAATAAACATATATGCACCAAATACCAGTACACCCAACTAAATAAAACAAATATCAACCAACATGAAAATCAAATAAGCACTAATACAATTGTAATGGAGAATCTCAATACCCTACTGTCACAAATACGTATACCAACCAGACAAAAAATCAACAATGAGATATTATAACTGAACCAAACTTTAGAACAAATGGACTTAGTAGATGTCTAAATGTTCCACCTCGGAACATCAAAATATACATTCTTCTCAGCTGCACATGGGATGTTCTCCAAAATAGACCACATGCTAGTTCATAGAACATGCTTAAATAAGTGCAAAGGAACTGAAGTTATCCTATGCATATTATCAGACCATAGTGCAATGGAATTGTAAATTATAGCAAAAGAAACCAAATAACTTCATAAATAATTGGAAATTAAATAACATCCTCCTGAACAACTAATGGGTTACAAATTAAATTAGACAATTTGTACAGTTAAATGATAATCCCAATACAGCATACTGGAAATTATGTGACACAATGAAAGCAGTTCTATGAGAGAAATTTATAGCAGTGAATACATATACCAGGAAAATAGAGTGAACTCAAATAAACAACTTAATGTTTTTTTTTTAATTTAATTTTATTTTATTTTAAACCCCATTTATTTATTTATTTATTTATTTGTGTTCTGGCTGGCTCAGCCTGCCCTGGGGGTGGGTCTGACATAGCATGTGGTGCCGGGGATCGAACCGCAGTCCCTGTGGCTGCCCAACCTTGCCCAAGCAGGTGCTCTAGACCACTGAGCCATCTCTCCGGCCCCAACAACTTAATGTTGAACCTCAAGCTTCTAGAAAAAGAAGAACAAATCAACCCCAAAGCTCATAAGAGGGAGAAAATTAAAAGCAGAGCAGAAATCAATGCAATGGAAACTAAGAAGACAATATAAAGAATCAATGAGTTGAAAAGTTAATTCTTTGAAAGATTAAATAAAATCAAACCCTTAGCCAGTCTTACCAAAAAAGAAAAAACTAAAATCCATGTAATTATTAAAAAGGATAAAATCACAACAGATTCTGCAGAAGTCCAGAAGATCATCTATGCCTACTTCAAGAACTTATATTCTAATAAATTGGAAAATGTAGAAAAAATGGACAGATTCATAGATACATGTGAATTACCAAAGCTGAATCTATAAGACATAAAAACTCTAAATAAACCTAGGATTTTTATATCACTCGATGAAATTGAAGATGAAAATTAAAAGCCTGCTAACAAAGAAAAGCCCAGGCACTGACAGATTCACTTCTGAATTCTACAAGAAATTTATTTATTTATTTATTTATTTATTTATTTATTTTAGTCTTTTTGGGACAGGGTCTCATTATGCAGTTCAGGCTGGCCTTGAGCTCACTTTTGTCTCAAACTCACACCAATCCTCCTTCCTCAGCTTCCTGCCTCAGCTGGGATTACAGGCATATACCACCATGCCTGGCTCTGCAAAAAATTTACAGAAGACCTAATACTGATACTTCTCAAACTCTTTAAAGAAACTGAAAGGGAAGCCCCTTTTCAATACTCCCAAATTCATTCCTGGAAGCAAGCATCATTCTGATACTAAAACCAGAGAAGAACTCAGACAAGAACAAGAACTAAAGACCAATCTCTCTAATAAATATAGTTACAAAAATCCTCAATTAGACACTAGCAAAAAGAATTCAGGAAATCATCAGGAAGATCGTACACCATGATCTCAGCAGACTAAGTGCCTGCTTGGGCAAGTTCTGGGACCCAGGTTCAATCCTAGTACCACATGCCATGCTGGCCCTGCCCCTGGGTGGGGCCCTGAGACCAGGAGGAGTGAAACAAACCTGTAATCCCAGTGCTGGGGAGGCTGAAAACTGAAGGATCATTAAAAGTCCAAGTTGGGTAGTGAGACCTTGTATCAAATTAAATGAATAAATAAATAAATAAATGAAAATATACATCATGACCAAGTAGTATTCATCCCAGGTATGCAGGGATGATTCAACATACGCAAATTAACAAATGTAATGCACTAGATTAATAGAGCAAAGGACAAAAAACCACATGATTATCTCCATAGGTGCAGAAAAAGCTTTTGACAAAGTCTAGCACCCCTTCAAGATGAAAACTCTACGAAAAGTTGTAATAGTCATTATCTTAACCTGATAAAAGCCATCTGTGACAAACCAATAGCCAATATCATACTAAATGGACAAAAGCTGAAAGCTTTCACTCTAAAATCAGAAACAAGACAAGGATGTACATTGTCACTACTTTTAATCAATGTAGTTCTGGAAGCATTAGTCAGAGCAAGTAGACAAACAAAGGAAAGGAATAAGGAAGAGAAAGGAAGAAGTTCAATAATCATTATTTCTGGACGACATGATACTGTACATAGAAGACACCAAAACCTCTACCAAGTCTTCTAGGTTTAACAACCAAATTCAGTAGCATAGATGGATACAAAGTCAACATTAAAAATCAACAGAGGGGCTGGGGAAATAGCTCCGTGGCACAAGTGCCTGCCTGGCAAGTACAAGGTCATGAGTTTGAACCCCTGTCCTGGCCCCCCCAAAAATCAACAGACTTCCTATACATGAATAATAAATTCACTGAGAGAGAAATTAAGGAAATAACACCTTTTATAATAGCATCCCCAAAATTGGAATACCTAGGAGTCAATCTAATAAAGAATGCAGAAGACCTCTATGTTGAAAACTGAGTACTCTAAAAAAGAAAATTGAAGAGGATATCAGAAAATGGACAGATATTCCTTGCTCTTGGTTAGGAAAAACCAATATAGCATAAATGGTCACTCTTCCAAAATTGTTATACAGATTTAATGCAATTGCAATGAAATTTCCAATAACATATCTCACAGAATTAGAGAAAAAAAATCCTAAAATTATAGAATAGCGAAGACAATTCTAGACAACAAGGGCAAGGCAGAGGCATCACAATCCTTGACTAGAAATTATACTACAAGACTACTGTTATTAAAAAAGCATGAACCGGGCCGGTGAGATGGTTCAGTGGTCTAAAGCGCCTGCTTAGGAAAGCTCAGGCAACTGCAGGGACTGCGGTTCGATCCCCGGCACCACATGCTGCGCCAGCCCCACCACCAGGGCAGGCTGAGCCAGCCACGAAATAAATAAAGAAAGAAACAAACAAACACAACAAGCAAACAATTAAATAAATAAATAAAATTTAAAAAAGCATGAACCAAAACAAAAAACCAGACCCAAGGATCGATGAACTGATTAGAAGATGTAGAAACAGCTCTAGACAAACTTAGCCACCTTATTGTCAACCACTTTCCCTGGAAGAATGATAGCCTCGTTAACAAATAGTAATGGGAAAACTGGCTTTCCGCATGCCTAAGGTTAAAACTAGAACTTTATCTTTCACCATGCATTAAACTAAAATCAAAATTGACCAATGATCTAAATATTACAACAGAAACAGTGAGACTGCTGGAAGAACTTTAGAACTTTTGAAGACATTAGTGTAAGTAAAGAGTTTATGACAAAACTCTAAATGCATAGAAACTGTCATAAAAAATCATTAACTGGCATCTTTTCTTACTAAAAAGCTTTTTTTTTTTTTTTTAATTTTATTTATTTATTTATTTGTTTGCTTGTTGTGTTTGTTTGTTTCTTTATTTATTCATTTTGTGGCTGACTCAGCCTGCCCTGGTGGTGGCGCTGGCGCAGCATGTGGTGCCAGGGATCGAACTGCAGTCCCCGCAGTTGCCTGAGCCCTCCCAAGCAGGCGCTTCAGACCACTGAACCATCTCGCCGGCCCCCTAAAAAGCTTTTATATAGCAAGCAGAACCATCAACAGAGTGAAGAGACAACCCAGTGTGTGAACAATAATTTTGCTAGTTGTTCCTCAAAGGACTACTACCTAGAATAGAATATATAGAATATATAAAGAATATATATGTAATATATAATATACATAATAGAATATGTAAAGAACACCCAAAAATTAGACCTCTCAATGTAAAGACCTGATTCAAAACAGGGCATCTAAAATTAATAGACATTTCTCAGATGAAGTAGAAATTAAAAATAAATATATGAAAACTGTCTGACATGACTTGTCATTAGAGAAATGCACATTAAAGCAAAGCTGAGAGTCCATCACACCACAGGAAGACTTTCTAT
>PVKN010005791.1:0-29947 GCA_004027915.1 Capromys pilorides | reverse complement strand
TGGCAATGGTGAATGTATGCAGGGTGAGGCAAAGAGAATTAAAATACCTCAGCAGATTTTGGCCCACTCAGTGCTGGCAATAGTGCTCAGACTGATTTTGCCAGTAGTCTAGTGGTGTTTGTAATGGAACTGGCAAAAGGAGCTGGTTTTTTATTGTTCTTTCTTTAACTCTGCCTTTGTTCTGATCAAAGTGTGAGCATAAAGATATAGTATGTGGAGGGAAGAGACATTGGTGAAGGCCATGGAAAGAAACTCAGAGTTCCGGGGCTACACAGTGTGTTGGAGGCATTTCTTGGCTGGGAGTAATGTTATGAACATCCTATGATGCAATGCTATGATATTTGTCAAGACAATTCATGAAGGACTTAACTGGTTCTTGAGCTGCATGTTTCCTATCTTCATCGTTCTTTGGTTGGGTTGCATTTTAAGTGTCTGTCATGCAGTGGTACCATGTGAGATGCCCAATAGGAATGGTTGAGATGGGGGGGTCTCCCTTGCTGACTTGTCTGCAGTGGTATAAAAAGCCCAGTTGCACCAGTTGTGAATAGGAGTGGTCATGCCATGGCATGGAATGATTTTCTCATGATGTGCCCACCTACGTCCACGCAGGAGCTTTGCCTCTGCATTTTCTGTGCATAGGAACAGGCTTTTGTTGAAACCATCGGAAGGAGAGCGTCTTCATGTGAGAAGCTATCCCAGTAAACATCACAAGTGGTGGTGACCAAGAAAATGGAATATTGACCCCTTTCCATGCCAAGTTTTCAACCTTCCTTAAGTGGAAATGAACAAAGAGATGAAACTGGAGGATTAAAAAAAGAGAAAGAAAGTTCTTTCTCATGTGGCATCTGTTTTTGATACTTTCGTTGACCTTATCTGACATCCATCCCTTTTTCTTCCACAGGGTGAATATGACAGTCCGGGGGATGACATGAATGACAGAAAGGTAAGTATGCTTTGTGCTGTGTGTAACACTGTGGATGGTTATGGAACTGGCTACAAGCATTTATCTGTTTTTCAGTGTTTTTTCTATAGCTGTCCCACTCCCAAGCATTTGGAAATGTGAGAGTCACTTCTGGGTATGACCATGACTGTGCTGTGGCAGTACCTGTGGGACCAGCAATGCTAGCCATTCAAAACAGACCCAACAGTCCTTCACTAAGGATCTAGCCCACCTCCATGGCAAGAGAGTATTAGTTAAGAAACATGGGTGGTCCAAATTCCTTAGTTTATAGATATGGAAACCAAGACACAGAGAAGTTGAGCACCTTGCTCAAGTTCACGCAGACAGGTGCTCAGGAATACCTTGCCCCACAAATCTAGTGTCCCTGCCGAAAATGCCCACTTGTGCATGCCACTGTGGCTTATTTTGTAGTTATTTTAAAATTCTTTTCCTGTGTTGTAGGCAGGCTCATGGATTATTGCTACTCCCAAATTATAGGTGCAAAAGCTGAGGGGGAAGGATGTTCTGGGATGCTGTGCATTCCAAGAAGCTCGAATCCAAGGTCACAGAGGCAGGAGGAGCAGAGTCCTTTAGCTTCCACTGCACAGGCTTCCAATCCCTTGCCTTCATCTCGTCATTTTGACTGTGACACACTGGCCCTGTGGCTGTGTTTCAACCCCTTTCCATGGCCCCACACCTACAGCATGGTACCAGACTCATTAGTGGGGACCCAGGTGTCACTCTTCATGCCATCATTGTCCACCTGCATGCCCAACCATCAGCAGCAGAGGAGGGGGTGAGGGTGGGAGGGATGAGGGACTGAAGCTCAGGAAGTTTCCTTCTCTCAACTCTGTTGTCTGGAAAACCATTCATCTCCCAAGTTGCTTTTTGAGCAGGCTTCTTTTTATCCTGCCTATTAGTCCCTGTTATGAAGTGTTAAGTATTAAAAACATAAAAGGTCTTTTCCAGAAATACTGCTGTGATTGCTTACACATGTACCCTCTCTGCCCGCTCAGGGAATCTGCTGTAGAATTTTGATGCCTTAACCTCATCTGTTTTCTATCTGATGCTAATAGTCTCGGTGTTTAATTTCCTGAAAAGTCCTGCATCAAATTTAAAGGGAAAGGAGGGAGCATTTCTCCTCACATCTCACCTCTCTCTCACAACCATTTTCTGTCCTCCCATACTTTCATTTCATGTTCTTCCCCTTTAAATGGTGATCACCATCCTCTGCTCACCCTAGGAACCTCCTGCTGCGTTGTGGTGATCCAGTCTGTCCAGGGACATTACAGCATGCACAGTAACTCATGGGAGAAATCAAGAGACCCTTATACTATCAGCACTAGTGGAAAGAAATAAACTGCAGACAGTCCAGAATACATGTGTATTTGTCTTTGGAGTGAAATGATGTTATTATTAACAACAACAGCAATGCATCTTAAGGCCAACTTTTCCTCCTAGGAAGTCTTTTGCTTAGGCCAGCAGAATGCTGCTGGTCCATAGCCAGCTGGTAGGTAGGTGAGAGCTGCCAAGTAGGGAGGGTCTGAGCCAGGTGGAGTTCTGTCGGTGAATGTTTCCCAAAGCTGCTGGGTACAGGTTGCTCCATGAAGGTGAACAAGTGTCTCTGTGAGCAAGCAGGGCCCCTCCTTGTGCCTTGGTCTTGGGTTTGTTAGCAAGGGTGCTGGGGCCTCACTTTGCTCTGTCTAGGTCATGGGTGGTGAACTGTTTTGCCACAATAGAGGAGGAAAGAAGGTGAGAGGGAGAAGATGAGCTCTTTTGTGTTCAACTGGGTCAGGAAACTGAAACCCACCCAGGACAGGAGACAGGTTGGGATGCTCACAAATGACTGTGAGCCCAGGACTGAGGCCTTAGTATCCAAATGCTGACTAGTGTCCTTGTGATGTAGTTACAGCTTCTTCTGTGCAGAGAGAGACATTTTCACTTGGTGCTGGGGTATTGGTTCATTTCAGTGGTGCACAGGTGGTACCTACATTGTACCTCAAGAGAAGAGGAGAAAACCCTCAGAATATGTGCATTGCAGTTACTTGTGCTTTATGCTGTGATAGTTAGGCATTCTCTGAGAAACCTTCAGGAATGCTCTGGCTACGTACAAGGGAGGACTCCTGCATGTGCAGCTGGGGTGTGGAGAAGTCTTGAGGACTCAGAGCAGCCTCAGGCCTGCAGGGTGGCTCACATTGCTACCCAGGGCTGCCACCCTCCCGGTACCTGTGTGTTTCCCTTTATTCTTTCCTTGCAGTTTGTAGTGGTTCCTCTGATCTCCCCAAGTCCCCATCTCACCCAGGCAGACTGTAAGCAAGCTGAAAGTCTGAAAGCCCTGGAGGATGGCAGTCTGCCTCCCCTCCCGCTTGCCTACCGACTGGGTGACTCAGCCCTGGTAGGAGCTGGCAGTCTTTCTCTCCCCTCCCAGCAGGTAATTAGGAAGTTTATTCCCTCTGGAGAACAGGGGTTTCCTGTTTTCCTAGAATCCAGGGCAGTGGAAAGAGGTAGTGGTATGAGGGAAGATGAACTTCTCTTGGCTTCTAGAAGCTGCCTGCTCCCACATTTGCTAACGCTGCCTCATGTCCTTGAGGACTCCAGACAGGTGATGGTTCCTTGCGGAGGCTGGCAGGCCCATGTGGGCTCCCTGTGATTTCCTTGCTCACTCACAGTGGAGAACTCAAGGCACAGTGTGACAAGGTGGGCTTCCTTATCCTTTTTTGTAGCCCTTGGTGCCAGGCCTTTGCCCAGCTTTTGCTGGAGGCTGTTTTGATTCACTCATTCACTGCTGTGTGAAAAGAGTCAGGCCTGCATTTTAAGGTCCTACCTTTCAGACAAGGATGGCAATTGGGTCTTTGAGTTCTCTTGAGGGTTAATTTGCCAGGCCTCCAACTTCAATGTGACTTTGTGGAGATGGTGAAGCCTTGCTGGGTGACATTACTGCAGAACCCAGGAGTAGAATCAGTTTCTTGCATTTAAGCCCATGTGCAACCCATGAGTGCCTCTAAGGCTCCTCCTTCCAGCACCTCCTCATCTACCACTGGCACTTTTCATGTTGCTTTCTGAGGAGCTAGTAGCCTCAGAGAGGATCATGGTCCCACATACTTTGCCTTCCCCATGGCATTTTAGGAAGTCCTTCGAAAGGATTGTAAGACCTGACTCAGTGACCTGCTGTGACCTTGCTGCTTATACACATGAATCTGTCTGATGAGAAATCCCTGTGTGTCCTTTCCTGTCATAAAGCTTTGGGGACACACTTGGAGTCATCCACGTCTGCTGCAGTGGAGTGCTGTTTCTTAAGAAGGAACCACAACCTCTCTATCATTTAATTGCAGGCCTGTATGGTTAGTGAAGAGAAGACAGGATGTAAGGAGAAAGTGGATTTTCAAAGAGCTATGGTAGAATATTCTAGACTCTGCAAGTTGGAAGGGACTGTTAGGTGTTCTCATGGCTGAACCCTGTATCTTACCTGTGCTGTGCTATTCTAGGGCAGAGACTCTAGAAAATATCTCCCTTCTCCCTGGCTCCTCCCAGCCCCTGCTGAGGACTGGGGCCTGGAGCCTGGAGCCTGTTATGACCCACTTAATCTTGATTGTGGATGATGGAACATTCTTAGAGGTGGGGAAGGGCCTGTTGCACCTTTCCCGCCCTGTCTCCCCTGAAGGTGACAGGAGAGTGTGTGGGCTTCCTGGTAAGATCCATGTGAACACCTGGTACGGGTGCTTCTTCACATTCCCAGTGTGGGTCTCCGTAGCTCCTTCCCAGTGTTTTCTCAGGGACATTCTAATGATTCCCTGCTCTGTGTTTTCCTAGTTCATCTATATTAAACTTGAGAAATCTTCTTGGCTCATCATCCCCTATACTCACAGCTGTGGATATAATGTTGCACTTACAGCATTGTACTTAGATACCACACTGAAATTGGGATTAAAAGTGTCTGCCAGATTCCAGAAACCAACAGGATTAAGCTTTGCTTCTTGGAGCAGTTTTAGTTTTTTTCTCTGCAGGGCAGTGACAGACAGATCTTCTCAGGCTGAGGATTTGGCTGAACATGTCACCTAGGGAGGGATTTAATTTCAGGGTCAGAGCATGCCTCCAAGAAGACAGTCACATCCCATGCTCCTCAAGGTGGGCCTTACCTGCATCTCCTGATGCAAACTGGCCTCCTTTTGGGCCACGGATGACAGCCAGGTGCTAGAGAGCCCAGAGTTTGCACTTGAGAGGAAGAAATGAAAAATCAGGGCAGCAGAAAGACCTAAGATGGGAGAATAATCAAGGTAAGTTCTAAGGCACCTCCCTGGAATGAGCAGAATTGAAGAGCTAGCTGCCAATTCTAGACTTGTCATTTGAGCAACAAGTCTATGCTGTGCAGCATGGATTTCCAGCTGAGGTCTACTGGTAGCCCAGTGCCAAATTTCTTTGTTTGCCATTGGATGATCTGTGAAGCTTTCTGACCAAGTGTTTGACACTAAAGTATTGGGAGATATGGTTTGCCCTTCTGTACAGGTTTTATCCATGTGTTTGTTTTGCCCAGTTTGCTACAAAATTCTCATCAACACTTTGCCCTTTCCTTTTCCCAGGTCCTCTTTGCCAAGCTCATCAGTGATACACAAGTTGCATACTCCTAGGGGTTCAGGACAGACAGGAATTGTCTGCATACAGAACAGAGCAAGAGTGCAGAGGATGCAGGAGGCTGCAGCTCAGCCTATTTTCTCTTGGAAACCCACTCTTTTCTCAGCTTTCGGAAGCTCACATATTTCTTTTTTCTATGGTTCCTTCCATCTCTTTGCTGGTTCCCCATCGTTCTTCTTTGAGCCAGGGGTCCTTACCTTCCAGGGAACTGGGTTGCACAGCAGGGCGTATGTGTAAAATGAGCCAGGGAAGCCTCATCTGATGCACTGACACCACTTTTTATTGGCGGAGCTCTTCTTCAGGTTCCCGTCGCTGCCTGAGGTCCACCTCCTGTAGGATCTGCAGTGACATCAGATTTTCACAGAAGCATGAACCATAATATGAGTTGTATGTGCCAAGGATCTGGGTTGCATGCTCCTCTGAATCATCTTGAAACCATCCTACTTCAATTTCTGCCCAATTTTTCCAGGGAAATATAGTCTTCTACAGAGTCTGTCCTTGGTGCCAAAAAGGTTGGCAACCATGACTCTAACCATTAGAGTGCCTCAGGCCTCTTCTCCACTTGCCATTTCTTCTTTGGTGATTGTATCCATATACAGTGGTCTTATAAAACATCTCTACTCCAGTAACTTTCAAATTTCCTTCTCCACTCTGCACTCCCCTTAACATCTCCACTGGTTTCCTAAAGAGCACCTCAAATTGGTATACCTTAAAGTGAATTATTGTTCTGTGTATCACAACTTGTTCTGCCCACAGTCTTCTTCACTTTGGCAAGTAGTGCCACTGTTTCTCAAGTACTCGGGCAGAATGCTCATTTTATCACCTTTAGTCCATCAGTAAATGAGTAAGTAGAACCAGCTACTTCCGCTATGTCCCTTACCACACCACTGTTGCAGCCATCGTCTCCTACCTCAACCATTCCAACAGCCTCCCGTGTCCCTGCACTCTTGCTCTGTTCTCCATGTAGCATCCAGAGTGAACCTTCTACAGTTAGGAAAGATGGTGTGTCCTGCAGGCTGCCCATTACCCTCAAAGCTTCTAGTGAGGCCTGCCAAACTGATGATATGCATGTCACTGGTACTCTTAGCTTCTGCTTCACATTGTTCTCTCCGTGCTTGTTTCATCCCAGGCACTCACTTTTTTCGATCTTCCTGGGACATGCCATGGGCTTCAGGAACTATGTACAGGAAGCTTGTTCTCCTGGCACATTTGTCCCCTTTATTTTGGTCTCAGCTTAAGTGTCACCTCCTCAGACAGGACTTTCTGCCCATCTTATCTAAAATAGCACCCTATGTCACCCCTCTCACAGACCTCTGATTATTTATATTTATTTATTCATTTATTTGTATGTATTTGGTATAGGGTCTCACTATGCAGCTTGGACTCATAGTGATCCTCCTGTTTTCAGCCTTCCCAGTTCTGGGATTATGGGTATGCACAAACAAGCCTGGTCTCAGTGGCTGGCAGCATGCCCAGGTGCCAGGCATGTGATGCCAGGGGCTGAACTCTGGTTCCTGTGCTTACCTAAGCAGGCACTTAGTCCACTGAGCTATCTCTTGATTTTTATAACAATTATAAATCTTTTATAAAAATGTATTCATATCGGGTCACTACACAGATTGAACTCGTGATCCTCCTGTTTTCAGCCCCCTAAGCACTGGGATTACAGGCATGCACCACTATGCCCTGTCTCATTTGCCACCTAGGTGCACCCCGGGGTTGGGGCCTGCATGGCAAGCTGGGGTTGAACCCCCGGCCCCTGCATCTGCCCAAGTAGGTGCTTTAATTTGCTGAGATATCTGGCTGGCTTAACAATTGTAAATCTTATATGATCTATGTTTATGTTTGTTTTCTATACCAGACATAAGCTCCATGATTATGTCAAGTCTCTGCTTTGCCTATTGCTATATTTAGGGTTGGGTAATACCTTGCATATAGAAGATATTCAATGAATACTTGTTAAATGAGTGAGTGATGAATGCCAGGAGTAGGCAAACAAGGAAAAACATGAAAGTTTTAAGTCTATTAGGTGTAGGACTGCCTCTGAGTGTGACAGACATGACCTTTCCTATTGGGAGAAGGAAAAGTTGCTCCAGCTTCTCGTCTTTGGATATTTTCTTTGTAGATGTCTCATAAAACTTGTCTTAGAAGCTGGGTTAATGCAGATATAGTTAGAACTTGCTAAAATGGACAAATACTATAAATAGCTACTTACCTTCACCTTTAATGTGTCTCCTTATTTTTCTTGCTTAGCTGCTGTATCAAGAATGGGCACGCTATGGAGTGTTCTATAAGTTTCAACCTATTGACCTCATCAGGTAAGTTGTAGGTGCTCTTGTGGGAGGACACTCACAAAGCAGATCCTCAACAATAGATGTTGATTCCCTTCACCCCTGGCCATCTGCTGTTGTAGCAGAAGGAATCACTTTCCTTGTGTGAAATCCTACACTCTGCGTTGTGGGCTCAGACATGGAATAAGAAATGCAAACCCTTTGACTTCCTCCCGAGGTCCTCCACAAGTGGTCTCTCTTTCCTTAACCAGGCTTTGCAAGTGGAAGAATTGCCTTGTACTCTTTTCCACAAACCTGCCTATGGTGATACTCAGGTGGTCACAGTGTTGACCAATGGGACAGTAGTTCTGGTGGATAGCATGGGGTGCAAGCTGGCTTGCCTGATGGGGAATGTGGGTTCCTTATAACTTTTCTATACTTGAGCTTAGCCAAAAGGCTGAGAAGTGATTTCTTTTTATAGATTTTCTGGCAAAGGTGTGAGAATGCTCCTGCGTTTCCTTCTTTCACTGCTATGCCCCGACTGATGTCCTCTTGCTGGCACCTGAGAGCTTTCCTCAGTTTCTCACTCATGAAAGGCTTTTGCAAGAACTTAGAAGAATGCAATAAGTCTGGTTAGCTTAAAGTGGATCAGGCTCTAGAAATCCAATATGCACTCAGAGACCCACCTCTTTCCTGGCTGATATGTTGGTAGGGACCACTGGGAAGGTGAAAGATCTTGGGATGAGAATGAAGACCTGGGTTCTAGTCTAGAGCTGGGTACTAAGTGCTGTGGATTCTCTGGGCTGGCTGCATTTGTTCTTTGGCTTTCAGGGTCCTGACTGCCCTAAATTGGGAATTTATGCAGTCACTTGCTGTGGCATGGTCACTTAAAAAAGGTGGGGGACTGAGCTTAGTTGAGGAGACTATGACGGACCTGATGGGCTCTTAGCCATGTGATCACTGTGGTTCTTCTAACGAGCTAATTAGCCTGCAAATGCAGAGAGTATTCCTGTCTGGTTTCTTTGGGCTGGGATTGAGAGAGAGGGTAACTGTCTAAAGGACTGAGTGTACAGGGAAAAATTCCAGTTTTTTCTTGGCAAAAGAAGGGGTGTGTGGGCCAACATTCAGGCAGGTTCACCTCCTATGATGAGATGCAACAGGCCTCCCAGAGCACTGTGCAAAGCAGATGTTGGTTCTAGCTGAGGACCTTGGGCCTGGGAGCTGGGGTGTGGGATGGCCATGGCCAATGGGCCTTACCTAGTAGCTCTGTTCTCTGGCTGCTCTTGTGCAGAATGGGCCACCAACACTGTTTCTGGGTCATACCAGAGCTGCTTCCTCCATTCTTGAGGGCTTTGAAGTCTCTGTCTGGATTTCAAGTGGCCACCCACCTCTGTTGCCTGTTTTGTCCAACTACCCATTTACTTTTTTTAAAGCATGAATAAAAAATAAAAGTCTGCCCTACCAAAGAGGAGTTCTGTGTTTTCCCCAAAGGCTTCAGGGAACTTTCTTGCCATTGAAGTAGGAAATGGCTCCCGTATGCACCGAGGTTTAGCTACCAGAGCAGCCACACTTGCAGGGGAATTTCTTTGGGAGCAGACCTCTGTTCTGGAGCCTGGCGAGCGTGGGAGAGCTCAGCTCTGTCTAGATAAGGCACAGAAGCTGGAATGGAGCTGGTGGACTTCCAAGCCCCCACAGGCTGGGCAGTCAGAGTGCTCCTGCAGTCTCTGGGCTAGGCCACTGGTGAGGTGCTGGGGGAGGAAGAGACGGCTGAGCCTGGAGGGGCAGGGAAGATGATCTGGATCCTGGGGAGGGCGTGGAGGAGCAGAGCAGAGCGTCATCTACCCAGAGACAAAGGGAACTACTGAAAGGAGAAGTGAGGATGGTACAGCAAGACTAGGGCCTCTGTGAACAAGCAGAGACTGGGCACTGTCCCAGGAGCCTGCCAAGCTCATGAAAAGACAGCTGGGTGCAGTGAGTGGGAAACAGCTCCTGGCACTTAGCATGCTCCATGCTGAAAGATGGCCATGGCTTGCTGGCTTGGTTCTGTGAAGGCCTCTTCTCTCTCCTTACCATTATCCCCCAGGCACGGGGCCTTGGAATCTTCATGGTTTTCTCTTCCTCCCTATCTGTGGATGATTCTTTAGCACCGTTTCTGCCTTTTCTCCTCCATCTCTCCTGCTGCCTCTTGCAAGCACCCATCTGGCCTGTGCAGCACAGGCTGTGGCTTCTCTCTCAGAATCATCCTGGGTTCATGCTGTGACAGTTTTGTTCCTTCTCTGCACATGAGTATGAGTTGTGCCTCTTTGCACCACACATACATACTACACTCCTGTGGTTTGTCTTGAAAGATGGGTGGAGGCAGGGGAGTCTTATCCACGTTGGATCTGATAATTCATGCAAATTCAGTGCCAAGGTATTTCCCACCTGTACTCATTTTAGCACCAGTGTTCTGCCCCTCCTCTGGGACCATGGTGCTCTTCCCTGGGCCATTTCTTGGCACATCTGAGAACACTCGCATGAGCAATTCAGAGCACAGTGGGTGGGAGAGCTGGTTGCACGTGCAAAGCCTAGGACTCATTCTCCTTCCAATCTTGAGTCTTGGGGCCTTGGGCTTACAGTCTGGAAGGTGCAGGCCACCTTCCAGTGAAGAGGCATGGTGCCATTCACTGCAGCTCTTGCCCCAGTTCCCCAAGCTGCACCATCATTCATGCCCAGCAGGCTGCACTGTGAGACTGCTGATTGCTCCTGCCCAGCCCAACAGGACTCTAAACTCTGGATCCTAGCTGTCCTATAGAAACCTTGGATTGGGCAGGTGGAGGGAGGAGAGAAAGAGAGGGAGAGAGAGACAGAGACAGATAGCATATTCCTTGGGGACAGATCTGGCAAACAGGATCCCAGGTGTAAGTGTGCCGCCCAGCCCCGTGGATCCCGCTAGCGGCACAGTTCCCTGGCAGAGGAGCAGGTTGTGGCCAGGATGATGGTGAAATGGAGCCAGGGGCCCTTGGTGTCACAGGCAGGGGAGTAGGCTTCCGCCTGAATGCTCTGAGTCAAGGCCTCGAGGGCCCAGGAAAGAAACGGGCCTTGCTTTTCTGGGGTACTTGGGAAATCTGAGGCCTTTTGCATTGGTGCAGGTCTGACCCATACTAATCAGGATCGTGACCTGTCTCTTTACTAAAATTAATGTGAGCTCTCAAATTGAGTTCTTAGCTTAGAGGTTTTTATATGGATAAGGCAAAACAATAGTTTTTGTTCATTTTTTTGTTTTGTTTCTTTCAGACAGGATGTTGTGCAGTTCAGGTTGACCTTAAAGTCACTATGTAGCCCAGGCTAGCCTCAAATTCCCGCTGCCTCAGCCTCCCAAATCTTGAAGTATGGGTTTGTACCACCATGCCCAGCTTCAAAGCAATCACTTCTAAGAAACTTCTGAGTTTGGTTTAGCTCCTGACTGTACTTTGTCAAAAATAATGTGTAAAGTTTTTTTTTTTCTTTTAATTTTTAAGCTTGCGTGTCACAACACAAGAAAGAGGGTTCTGGAAATCTGAGCCCTGCTGGTTTTGTGAAATTCACCAAGGTGATGGTGTAAAGGGCACACTGCTGTGCCCACCCAGGGAAGGGGGATGAGTCCTCACCTTCTGGGGCAATGAGGTTCCACATGCAGAAAATCAGGCTTGGATGTGAAGTCTGCCGACACGGTACTTCTGGAGTTCTCTCATACAGGCCCTAGTTGGTCACCCCGGCTTATGGTACAACTTCCTCAGTCGTCTCAGTGTGGAGTCTATGGAGGACCATCCTCTATGGGAGGATGCTGTACATCTCTGCTATCTTAGAATTCCAGCCCTCCCCAGCACTCTGGGGAGAGCCTGCCAGGGCCTTGACACTATAGGACTGGCTCTTCCTCTTCCTTCGACCAGGCATGGCCACTGTCTTTGCAGTGCTTTCCAGAATGACCACCAGCAGGCCTTGTATTTCAGTGCATCCCTCCAGGTTTCTGGTCTCTACTTCCACTCTCTTCATGTGGGTTCCACCCAAATGCTTCCATGAGGGAGACAGGGGAGACCATATTCTTCCTTGGGGGCTTCTCAGTAGGCCAGACTCAGGACTGACCACAGCTGTTTTGTGGAAGGGATGGAGAGAGGATAATGTTAATCAATTTGTGTTTAATTAGGTCCTGAGCCTTACTGACTTTTTGGTCCTTCTTTGGGCTTTGGAGGGGCACTTCAGCTCAGTACAATAAATATTTGCTGATACAATGAGCAGTTCTCCTTGATCAATAATATGGGGAAATACAAAAGTGACTAAGGTAGGACCGATGCTACTTAAGACATAGCAGTTATGTAGGGAAACAGATGTGTAGGACAGAATGAAATGAGGACTATAAACTCTAACAGCATGAAACAGGAAGTAAACAATAACTATAGCTAGCAGAATAGGGGATGACTTCTGGAAGAAGTAGCACCTGAACCAAAACTGCTGCTTTCTGAAGTTGGAGAATGAATCAACCTTGCCATCCTGGATTGTCTGGTATGTGGGTTGATATTTTAGCCTGGTATTGATGGCTGAAAATCACATTGATCCAAACCAGATTCTTCCTTGCTATTGGGCTTAAGTAGTTGACCTGCAGGTATCATTGATGGGGGTCTGTGCCTACCTGGCGCACATCCCTTCCTCTGGTCTGCGAGTCAGCAGGGAATCCAGGGTTGGGAGGAAGGGAAGCTCAGTCCATGAGAGGAGGATGATATGGTTCAGCACCATGGCCTTTGCGTGGTCATAACATGTGAGAATTGGACTCATCCGAGAAGATCTTTTTGTATGGGAAGGAAAAACACATCATGAACCTCCAGAATATTTATTTATTTCTTTAATGTATTTGGTACAGGGTCTCATTGCTTCTTGTAGCATCACTGCATGGCACAGCTGTTGGGTTCCAAGATGTCAACAGCCTTTGCACCTTCTCCACAGCCACTCAGAATTCTATGAGCAGAACCAGGAAGGAAGGACACGTCTGACTGTCCAGCTCATGCAGTCCCGGACCCCTCTTTCCACATCCTATTTGCTAGCAACAGAAGAAGCTGATGTTAGTCTGAAAAATGTGATAATCTATATGTCTTGTGCCCCCCTGGGCTTTGTATGCCATAAGCTCTCAACTATCCAGAGGCCCTGGGGACAAACCATGGCACTGCATAGGTAAGATAATGCTTGAAACCGAGGCAGCTTAGTACTGGGATGTTACGATTTAGATCAAGAATATTCTCTAAGACCCTCTGTAGCCAACGGCAGGGCATCTGAAGGCGCTTGAAGCACTGGGTTAATGTGGCTCCCATCTTGTTAGGAGTCAGGAGAGGCAGGCCCTGGAGGCCTGGCCTGGAGGGGCATATCTCTCACCCCAGCTCCTGTCTGCTTCCTGACCACCATGATGCTCACAGCTCTCCTGTCTTGTGGGCCCCTCTGCCATGCTGTGCTGCTCTGGAGCCAGCTGATGAGAGGCTATGCTATGGACCAATGGAAACCTCTGTTTAAGTCGTGGATGTTGGATGTTGTGTCTCAGAGACAAAGAAAGTGACACAGAAACTGACTTTGGAATGAAGAAATGAAGAATTATTTTCACAGGTTGTTCATCTAACAAATACCAGTTTTGTTTTTGTTTGCTTTTAAAAATATATTTGGTATAGGGTCTCACTACACAGCTTGGAATCATAGTGATCCTCCTGTTTTCAGCCTCCCCAGCTCTGGGATTACAGGGGTGTGCTACCATGCACAGTCTCTGTGGCTCGGGGCCAGCATGGCATGTGGTGCAGGGGATTGAACCCTTGCCTAGGCAGGTGCTTAGACTACTGAGCTATCTCTGCTGCCTACAAATGCCGAGCTTTTGTTTGTTAGGGGGCATCTAATCTGGGAAACTTGTTTCTCTAGTGGATCTCTCCAGACTTTAGGAGGCCGTGGAGCATGAATGAGAACGCTGTTGATTTCTATTCTTTTGATTCCAGTTCTTTTCCTGGAGCTATGCAAAACAAAATTACCTTTATGCCAGCTCATTTAAACCTGAGGCAATTAACTTAAAGGGAGGACACTTGTATGTTGGCTCATAGTTTCAAAGGTTTCAGACCACGGTCTCTTGGCTCCCTCTCTGTGGGCCCTCAGTGGCTCAGTTCATCATGGTGAGAACATGCAGCATCAGAAATCTCTTCAACTGATGGTAGCCAAGTACAGAGACAGGAAGGGGCTGGGCCCAAAATCCTTTTGAAGGACACAGGACTGGTGAACTTAACTTTTTTGAGCAAGTGAGCAAGGCCATGTCTTTTTTTTTTTCAGACTGGGGATCAAACTCAGGACCTTGCACTTGCCAGGCAGGTGTTTTTGTCACTAAGCTATCTCCCCAGCCCTAAGGCCATGTCTCTAAAGTTTCACTATCTCCCAATAGTGCCACTGCCTGCTAACCAAGCATTTTAGCATAAGAGCCACTGGAAGACTTTTGGACTGTGGCATTTTGTCCTTGGCACACTCAAAAGTTCCCGTCAACCTCATGGTGCGGAATGCATTGTGAGGTAAGGCCAAGTTGGAGGAAGCTGGGTCACTGGAGGTCCCCTTGAGGTGGATATTGGGGCGTGGCCTTGTCTGCTTTCTGTTTCCTGCTGGCCATGAGGTAAGTAGCTCTCTTCACCATATTCTCCCGCCAGGGTGTTGTCTTGCTTCTGGTCCCAAAGCAGTAGAGCCAAACAGTCATGGGCTAAAGTCACCAAAACTGTAAGCCAAAATAGGACTTTCCTTTCAGTTGATTATCTCATATTCTTTGCCACAGTGACACAAGGCTAAAATAATCCTGTTGTGTAGATCAACCCTTAATTCGATCCTTATATTTGAAACTAGCTAGCGTGTCCATAACTGTTCTCACATACTGGAGGTTTCTTTCCTCTCTCTTGCACTCCCCAGTCTCTCTACATTTCCTTATCTGGCATGGGCTCATCTTGGTGTGGAGATAGTCAGCATCATGACTATCTCTTTCAAGACTAACTGGCCTGACACTTCTGGATGAGGAGCCCTGCACAACCTCCTCATGTGTGGTGTGACCAGCACATATCCTACGCTATTGAACACTGTGCTGCTGTGGTGTGGAAACTAAGTATGCGTAGTCCTACTTTCCTTTTGAGTTCAACGGGAAATCTTCAGGCTTTTAGGTGAACACTGGGATTATTTCAGGAAGTGAAGGTTTAAGCTGATGGGGGCATTTTATAAAAAGTAAATGTGAAGCTATAGAAAAAAATGACTTATGGAAAGTTTCATTGGGAAAAATTGACCTCTATCTTACTTTTCTCATTGCTGAGATAAAGTCCCTAACATGCAGGGTTAAAGGAGGAAAGATCATTTCAGCTCACGGTGTCTAGAAGTTAAGTCTATAATTGGGTGGCTCCAAGCCTGGCTGGCATGGTGAATTGGCATAGCAGGAGAGAAGTAGTCCATGGCAGGGCAGGCAGAAGGCAGCAAAGCAATAGCAGCCTACCTCTCCCTTGGATCCCTCTCAGGCAACCTATCTTTTGGGTAGTCTTCCCAACACCCAGCATGGGCCTTTCCATTATCCACAGCCAAAACTATGCTAAACCAACCAGTGGACTAACTCAGTAATTGTGTACACTTAAACCCAGGGTCAACAACCTTAGATCCAGCCACCTCTGAAAAGTCTCACCTGTAGGTGTAGGAGACTTTGAGGGAGCATAAAAGCCATAAAACTCCCCAAATTAGTCCTTGAAGATGACAGATTCAGAGGTTTCTACAAAGATTGCTGGGTATGACAGTAATTCTTTCTAGAAACATCCATATGATATTTTATAACACAGCAGGCCCTTGAAATTCTCAGAAAACATTATAAAAATCAAACTACAGCTACATCACTTGGTGACCAGATGATGGCAAAGACTTGCATGTTCAGTTGAGGCCATCACCCCTGGGAAAACTGCCAAGCTACAAATGCTTCACTGGAAGAAAAGTATATGGCCAAAGACTTAGAGAAGCACCCATGGGAAAGAGTGAGGCTGTCATTTTCCAAATCAGAAGGTGGGCAGAGTGATGCTGTGTGTGTCGTCATCAAACCCTGAACACCTGTGTGAGGATATTTTTCCTACACCAAGAGCAGTTTGCAGAACAGGAAGAGCTCAGTTTTAGTCCTGCTTTGCTTCCAGGGGATGTAATATTTGAGCAAGTTGCCCTCTCTTGAGTCTTGGTTTCATCAGCTGTAAAATGGGGACCTTGGCACCTGGCCTGCCTCCTACAGTGTAACTCTGAGGATTCAGATGGCATGTTGTATAAATACTATGATGATGGCTTCAGCTTTTTTTTTTTTTTTTGACCAGGAATCAAACTCAAGACCTTGCACTTTCCATGCAGGTACTTGTGCCTCTGAGCCAAATCCCTGGTTTGGTTAAATAAGTCTGTTCTTTGCTTACTAAGGGGACATTAGAAAATTTCTGGAAGCAGAATTTTTTAGGATTATTTACGTGTACAACCCCAAGCCCTACAGCAGTGCTGAAAAACAGATGTTGCTGCTTCCATTGTGTTGATCACAGGGCTCAGCTGGGAAGGGAAAGACACCGCATAGCCACAGAGAATGCTCCTTTGGGGTTCAAACCCAGGTCTCAGTGGCACCTGGAACTGTTCCATTCGTTGGTATCATGCAGCTGAAGCCACTGCAGGCTCTGTGGTAGGCTGGAGGATCTCCAGCTATCTGGAGTTAATGTCGGTTCTGTGCCTCCTCAGAGAGCCGTGCTGTGGTGTGCTTCTAAGCCATGAGGCCGTGCTTTCCTCTTATCTTTCCCTGTGCTTGGCAGGAGGAATGTGGCACTGTCTTGCTTCTGATATCTCAATTATACTTTTTATAGCCCTTCTTTCCATGCTTTTCCGAATCTTCCATGGTGTCAGCTTTCACTTCCTGCTTTTCATCACAATCTTAGTTTTCTGCTTTGTCTTGGTTGTTGCTTTAGCAATGAGACACACAATACTCTTAGCACTGTGCACCAAGAAAGATGCTCTCTGGTGCCACATCTGTGCCAGAGCTGGCTCCTTCCAGGTGTGGGAGTTGGGGCAGGAGATCTGCCTATGCCCTGGAAGTATTTTCTTCTGCCTCTCTGTGAGAGTGACATGAGTTTCCACAAGACAGAGTGAGTGTGACATGATATGATTGCTACGTGGAGCTCTTCTTTGTCCTCCATGCTTGCTTTGGGAGCCCAGGAAAGATGTGCATTAAAATAGAGCTCAGGCTTTCTTGTTTTGTAAGATAGCAGGCGAAAAAACTGTGAAGCCAAACACTAAAGAGAAGAAACTCGAAGCCAAGAAGGCTGCTGCCATTGGCACTGAAAAAAAGGGTAAAATGAAGAAGGCAAAGAAGTCCAAGAAGGGGCGGCCCCACTGCAGCTGAAATCCTGTTCTGGCTGGAGGAACTGGTAGATACTCCCAGTCTGCTATGTACTCCAGAAAGGCTTTGTACAAGACAAAGTTCACAGCTGCTAAATTGAAGGTCGAGAAGAAAAACAAGGAGAAAGTTCTTGCTACCATCACAAAACCAGTCAGTGGGGACAAAAATGGAGGTACCCGGGTGGTTAAGCTTCAAAAAATGTCTAGATACTACCCTACTGAAGACGTGTCCTGAAAGCCACAGCAAGAAACCCTTCAGTCAGCATGCAAGGAAACTTTGAGTTAGCATCAGTCCCAGCACCGTCTTGGTTATCCTCACTGGATGTCACTGAGGCAAGAGTGGTCTTCTTGAAGCAGTTGGACAGTGGCGTGCTACTTGTGACTGGACCTCTTAGCCTTAATTGTGTTCCTCTATGAAGAAAACACCAAAAATTTCTCATTGCCATCTCTACAAAAACTGATATCAGCAAAGTGAAAATCCCCAAGCACCTCACTGATGCTTACTTCAAGAAGAAGCTGTGGAAACCCAGACATTGGGAGGGTGAGATTTTTGACATCGAGAAAGAGAGATACCAGGTTTCAGAGCAGCACAAAGTGGATCAGAAAGCGGTGGACTTGTAGATTTTAGCAAAAAAACAAAGCTATTTTTCAGCTCTGGGGCTACCTATGATCCGTTTTTACTGTGGCAAATGGCGTTTATCCTCATAAATTAGTGTTCTAAATTTCTTACTAAGAACCTAATTAGATAACTGATACATTTAAAAAATAAAATAAAATAGAGTTCACAGTCTGTTACCAAAACACAAGGCAACCTTTGCATCAAAATCTACTGGAAACAGAGCTTTTCACTAGGTATTGAGGACTCAAAGAACAAAGAAAACAGGGAGCTTGAAGGGTCACAGGGCTGCAAAGACACATCTTACAGGTCAGAAATGCACAGATAGAGTTGTAATCAGTAGTGCTGGTGCAAGGCGGTGACAAGTTTGAAGAGTGTGGTAGCTGGCTTTCCTGTGACTAATTAGGGAAATACAACACAGGTGAATTTTAAGTAGAAAGCAGAGGTTTGAAGGGAGGAGAAGAAATCTTTAATCCTAAAGGTTACGTGGTTAGGAGATACTGAAAGAACAGGTAGAGGCAGAAGGGCTGAGGAGAATATCCTGCATCCAAGGGCAGTGGTGGGAGATGCCTGAGACCTTGGTGGAGGAGGGTTGGGCAAAACCATCATAATGAAGGAGAACAGAAGAGGGGCTTTCCAAAGCTTCTCTGGAGTTTGGCAGGTGGCAGAGCAGAGGGCTCCTGGAAGGACTTTAGGGGCATTTTGCCGTCCAGGTAAGAGTGAATAGGCCACTGAAGTCAGTTCTCCAGGCACTCTCTCCCAAGGGCTTTTGAGTAGGTCTTCAGTAGTCTAGTGTTGCTCTTCCTGAGGGTCACACCTCCCCTTTCACATAACCCCTGGGTTGTATGATGGCTGGTATGGTTCTGTCTGCAGGATTCAGAGACCTCGGTTAGAGCTGAACAACTGACTTTTCCTTGGAAGGTGGGTGGGGTTGGTATTGGGATGTGTTGCCATGAACACGGCCCAGTTGTTTGATCCCATAAGCCACTGTTTCTCTCTGTGTGTGGAACCCCTGGGCTTCTCACTCCTGTTAATGATATTCCCCGGAGTGATGTTCTCCACCCATGCCACATGGGTTTGTAACTAACATAAACAGAAAATGTTTTAACACATTGAATAACATCGGCAGAACACACGTTACAACAACAACCACAAGATAGCTAAATTTAATTAGCTTGGCATGCCCAGGCTTTCTGCATGGACACATGCCTCTGTTTTAAAAACAGAAAACCACAGTATTTAGTGGGCCTGGAAGTCACAGACATCAAAAAGAAGAAAAAACCAAGACCTTTGCCTGAGAGACTTCTGTCCTCTAGTATCTTCTTGGAAATATCTCAGGGACCTCAAAGGTGTTGATAGATGGGTGACTGCCAGATATTTCATACTAGTCTTGGCACACTGGTTGGCACAGATGACACAGGGTTGTGGATCTCAGCCTTCCTCCCCTGGCTAGGAGAAGGGACTCAGGAAACCCCACTGAGGTGTAGGAGCTCAGAGTTATTGGATTGACCTTATCAGTTTTTCATGGAATCCATATTGAACTGAAAATAGCCAGAGGTAAGATTGGACAGTTAAAATTCTGTAACTTGCTTTCTTGCTTTTTGTGGTACTGGGGATTGAACTCAGGACTTTGTGCACGCTAAGAAAGTACTCTATCACTGAGCCACATCCTCAGCCCTGAATTCTGTAATTTCTGCCACCCATTTCAAACAAAATGGCAATGATTCTTTAAGTTGATAATCTGCCTGCTTCTCAGCCTAGGAGCAAGAAGACAACTTGCTCTGTGAAGAAGTGAGTCAGTCACATACAAAGAGGTTTCTGGCCCACCTGGGGACACAGACTCTTAAAGGCCCACTTGATGCTGCGTGGAGATTTCTTTCACTATGTGTGTATGTGTTTCTGTCCCTTTCACTTTTGTTCAGTCTTTCATGGGGTATTCTGCTTACTGGGATCTTCTTCCACTATGAAAGACAGGAAGGCAGAGCTCCCAGAGTCAGACTTCTCAGGGCCCAGCTGGAATGAAGACTCAGTATTTTTGTGAACATTCACAAGTGAGTGCTGCTTTATCCACCCTGAGTGTACTAGTCAGCTGTGGTCACATTGATACTGCATAACAAATCATCCTGATACCAGCAAGCCTAAATGGACCATCACTTCATACTTTCTGCTCCTAGGTATTCAGACTGAGGGGAAAAGCTCTGTTGTAGGGCACACATCAGCTGGGCATAGGTCTAGGCTCCAGACTCTTCACAAGCCTACTCATTTTTCCTAGATTGATGGCTATCTGGGGCACGCTCCTCTAAGCAGAAGTCCGTGGAGCTGGAAAGAAGCTCTGCTCTCAGCCTAAGAATTCAGCCTATTTGTTCCAGTCACTAGGGACAAAATACACCAACCCATTGTTTAAAGGAGGAGAGGTTTAGTTTTTGACTTAAGTTTTTGGTCCATGATTGGCCAGCTCCAGGACAGAAATAGCCTGGTGGAAAGGCCTGGGCGGAAGACCTGCTGCTTCCCACAGCAGCTAGGAAACAGAGAAACCAGCAGAGCCTGGGCTGAGAACACATCAGCCCCGCTTTCAGTCCCAGTTACCCCCTTCAAACAGCCCCGTCTCTTAACAAGTCAACTATGGCGTTCCAAGAACCAACTGCCTTCCAAAAGCCACACCTCTGAACACATGGGCCTTTTGAAGGACGTTGCACATCTAAACCATTTTGGACTTTACCCAAACTCCTTTGCCTGTGGGAGAGAATTTATCTCTGAAGAGTTAAGCTTATGTGGGTTCAAGTGTGTAAACAGCTTTTATGTTTGGGACTATACATTTTGTGTGTAATGGGATGGAGAGGTCTGGGCGAGGGTCTGGGGAGATGGAATGCTTCTATGATTCTGAGCTCCAGCTCCTTTCCTCTTCTCATCTTCACCTTTTCACGTCCCGAGGGATGGGGACCCCTCTAGGATGTGGTCCAGTGCAGGAAGCACGTCCTCTGCTCACTAGTGGAGCTTGTGAGTGGGAATCCATTGCACTCACTGGCTCACTGCTGGCCCTGCAGCCACCCTGGTTCAGCTGCATGTCCTTTCATGTACAGCATCTGATGGGATTAACGTGGTGACCCTAGAGACTTGGCATGGTCAGTCACCTTGTTCTCAAGATGAGGTCTCTGTAGCATGCAGTAGATGAGTCACTTGCTTCAGAGCCAGGCAGTGTGACACCAGAGCCCGTTGTCCTCCCTTTCAGGGAGGACAGCTGTGCTGGAGAGATGCATAGACAGTGCCCAGGAGAGGCCTGGAGGCAGCTGGTGAGTAGTAGGGGTGAATGTAGTCAGACATTCAGATGAGACAGTGATGGATTCTAGGAGCTTGTACAATGAAACAGACTGTCACTGGTTGCTATAGATATGGGGCTTAAGAATCATAGATCTGGGAGCACTTTTGAAAGACTGTTAGGCTGAACTCCTTACTTTATGCAGGAGGAACTAGAAATTCTCTAACAAGAACTAAGGCAGTAAGAGGATAGGGGTGTAATGTCTGAGGTTCCTTCCAAATGAGGAATCTTTCATCTATGCCCCTAGATCTGTTCAAACTTAATACAGATAAGGGTGACACAGGAGGTAGAGGATATGTGATGTTAGGAGCAGTGGCTGGTGCAGACAGAATTGCATTTGACCTTCCTTATCTTAAAACTAAGCATAGGCCAGATTCTCTATGGGATCCGTAGTGGGCTTATCCTTCCAAGGTAGAATCTTAGTCCTCAAACTGATCTTTGAGCAAGGCCCAACATCTCACAGGAAGGCCAAGTAAGAAGGAAGTGGCATCCACTGGACTTACCACACCCAGGACTCCCCCAGGTTCCTCTCTTTTCTCAACTTCCTCCCTTCCCAAATATCCCCATCTCTGTTTTCTTTAGCCTCTCTGGCTTTGATCACATCTGGAGCATTTTGTAGAGTTGATGAGTGTGTGTTTTCCTATTGGGACACATGGTATATATCAGAGGCACTTAAGCTCTGGACAAGTGGAAAAGTCTGCATGGTATCTCAGGGGCTGCTGGCCTGGAGGGCAGGTGGCAGCTGGATCCTTGCGTGTGTATGGCAGGGATCTGGTTGTGGGGGGCAGCTGACTCTTTGGGAAGGCTCAAGTCTCAGCCTGAGGATGTTTTTTCCAAATGGCCTTGAGTTGTTCAGGTGGTGCTTGTGGCAGTGGTGGTAGCAGTGTATGTGTGTGTGTAGGAGGACTCACTAGAAGGGCTCTCTTGCCTTGGCACAACATACTGCTCCTCATGGAAACCAACACTCCCACCTGTACATCTAGTGATAGAAAGCAAGGGTGTGCCACCCACAGGTACACAGTGGGTGATAAGTATCACATGAATACTCTGCGAGGGCGATAGTGGTTTCCAGTGTGGTCACCAGAATCAATAGCAGTGGGTGGTTTTCCACAGGCAATGAGCTGGAAATGTGTCCAATGTGACATTGCCTGACAAAAGTGTCATTTGTTGTTCCTCACTTTTGCCCCTCCCCCCCAGCTGAGGCTGTTCATCCTTGGAGTCCTCAGGGATGGATAGGATGGAGTCTGGCTGGTTCTGTAGGGTGAGACAGGAAGGATGGAGGTGATAAATACAGACACGCTCTGTGAGTGTGCTGCTGAGATGACATTTACACTACCATTTCTTTTATTTCTCCTTTTCACGGGTGGGAGAGTTGTGGAAGTGAACCCTGGCAGACATTCAGCTCAACCCCAACCTCAGCATGGTGTATTAGAGCTCTACAAGGCCCCAGGGGCTCTCAGCCCTGCCCACATCTCAGCACCTGCAGAACTCATCTCTAATCTCATTTGCCTGTTCCTGTTCTCCTTGAACTTTCTCCCTTTTCCTTCAATAACCTATGTTTAAACTTCCACCATGTCCTTACCAGACTGTCTCAAACTCTGTTCCCATTAACTCTTAGCAGCATCTTCCAGTGTTAGGGACAAGTCACCACCTTTGGGGACTGCCTGAGTTGGCCCTAGAAAGTAACAGAAGGCATCTATAGGTCCAGGGTAGGGATTAGGCTGGGAGATGCAAAGCAGAGTTATTCCTTGAAGGGCATTTACACTCTTGCATCTCCAGCATAAATGTCTCTGTCTATCCATGGCTCAAATTAAAGCACAGATGCCCCTGAACTTGGTGTTAGGAGCATAAACAGCTGGTGAGCTGTAGACTTCAAGCAATGAGGAAACTCTGCAGGGGAGATGGCCTGGTGAAGGGTTGGCCAGCAATGGACTTTTCCAATTGATGTCTTTCCAGGAGGCTTCTCTGACTTCTTGGATTCCAGAGACTGTAGCATTCTCATGGGCAGCACATCTGGGAGTGCTGCTCTGCCCTTGTTGTGTGGTGGTGAGGGGAGAGTAGAAGTAAGAGCTCTCAGCCTTTCTTCCCTTCAATATGTCCTTCTTAAGGGAAGGACTTAGGAAAAGGGCACAAAACTGAGTAAGTCCCACACAGGAAACCTGAAAGAAAGGCTTCTACTTTGAGGCAGAGTCCAAGACACAGAGCCCAGGTTCAGGATGCTGTGATGAGGGCAAAGGCTTGCCTGGCCAGGCCCCTCTAGTGAGTGGGTGACCACCTGTACAGTGTGACTGGCCTTCTCACTGATTCCTGTGGCAGTCTACTCACTGACTGAGCTAGCAGCTGTACTGTGCAAGAACTGGTCCAGACAGTCTACTTAGAGAAAAGATAAGTCAGCTAATTCTTGGGATACATAGGGAGTATTGGGCTGATCATGTACAGTGAGCCCCAGTGGGTATCAAAGGAGGGTCTCTGAGTCTGTCAGAGATGAAGTCTCCTGGGAGATGCAGGGGTCAAGCTGAGGTCTGACTAATGAATCGATGTAAGCTGAGTACAGAAGAAAGAGTTTATATCAACTAGAGTTCTCTACAGGAGCAGAAACAGTATAAAATATATACCTTCTACCCAGGCTTGAAGCATATTGCTTGGTGCTGACAACATCCAGAGTAAGGCTTCCCCTTCAGCTGGCTGGCCTGCATACTAGAGATGTGCAGACACATCCAGAATTTTACTAATCTGCTAGGCAGTTGTGATTCAAGTCAAGTTGACATGTATATCTCAGTTAACAATGGATATTCCAGTCAGGGACTAAGGCACATGGATTAAGGCACAAAGGTGTTGCAAAGCACATTCATGGAAGGTATTGTGTGTGGCCCCAGTAAAGAGCACGCATGAGAGTGAGTGCGATGTAAGGCAGGAATCAGATTAGGAAGCCAGACTTGAGCACAGAGCTAAAGTGATGTGAAAGAACTTGAAGTAAGACACTAGTGAGAGGAGCTTTAGGAATGCTGTTTGAGGATTAGAAAGACTTCTCCTTAACTATGTTTTTCCAAAGTATGTCATTCTTGGTGTAAAACAAGGTCTTGTGGAGGATGGTATAGGCTGGATCCTGTGTGAGGGAAGACAATGGCCCTTGAGAAGACTGAGTGGATGGGCCTGTATTCAAGGCTCTTATCTGTTCTTCTAATGATATCAGCCAATGGTGCAAACCAGTGAGGAAACTGGGGCTCATGGAAGAAAGCTCAGACGTCTAAGGCCACGTGGTGAATTAGTGCCAGGTCGAAGTAAATACCAAGCAGAAATTATGAGATCAAAGCTTTATTCAAGAGTGTTCCGGAGTTCAAAATCTCATTTTCAACACTACCTGTTACCTGTGAAAATGTCTGGCCACAGTTCACCACAATATTTACACAAAATTTATGTGCACAATCCATATCATTGCATTTTACCATGCTGTTTTCTATCAGCTGGGTTTACTCATTTTCATCTGTTTTTATTCTCTGTCCCTCTGGAGGGGAGGTTATAAAAAAACAATGATAATTGTTTGGTCAGGGTCAGTTGAGGAGCTATGTCACAGCCTATTCATAGTAGCTCTGGAACCTTGATGATAGGAGGCACACTTATCAAATTTTCCGTCAGGATACATGCACCATAAATGGTTACTGCACAAGTGAATAGAATCAAGATTCAAAATGTTCTTGACAAGACAAAACCCCAAGCCAAAACCACAAGGTGGCATTTGGTGGTGATAGATACAGTCTGCTAATACCACACAGGATGAGGGGACAGGTTTGGAGATGAGGTGAGAGAGATGAAGCGGGGCAGCTGGGAGTGTAGCCAGCTAAACATGAGCTCTCTGTTGTCAAGACATGTGCTTGACATACATGGATGGGAGGAATCACTGGGGCACAGACCACAGCTGTGGCATTGCCATGTTGCATTCTTGGCCTCCTGTGAAAGGTGGTGCTGAGTTCTCGACACCACATTATTGGTGGTGGACTGACTTGGGGAATTTCACAGATGTTAGAAATGAGTGGTTTCAGGAGGGCTCTGGGCCAGCACATGTTTCAAAAATTGGTTCAACAGTTATTTTAGCAACATTAAATCTGAATATTTTCAGTTGGAGTTCAGGCTTTCTGGTCCCCTGTAGCTTCTCACACTCTTATTGCCTGTAACACTTCTACCATTCCACTCACCTGAACATGTGACCCTGGGTTTAGAGAAATGGCCTTCAACTCTAGCAGTACCCTAAGATCACCTCAACAACCTATAAAATGAAAATACCCTATTTCTACATCTGGCTGCTATGAAGTAACTGTTGGTGACCAGTTTTTCTGTCATAAAGAACTAGAAACCTGTTTAAAAAATATACATAATTGCTCTCAGACTTAGACAACAGGCAAGAAATCCTTGAAAGAACAAGTTTTACTTAAAAAAAGAAAGAACAAGTTTTATCCTAGAGTCATTTTTGTAGATAACCAGAAAACAAAATAGCAGGATAGTCAAGATAAATGCAACCAGATTGATAAATACATTAAATATACATGGCCTAAATATAAAAATGAAGAGTAGAATCATCAAATGTGATGAAAATGCAGTGTCCAATTACATGCCCCCTCCTGGAAACATGCCTTAAATATAAAGATGTAAAAATGTTAAACGTCAAAGGATAAAAAATATGCAAATACTAATTAAAAGACAGCTGTAGTGGTTATACTGATCCCAAACAAAGCAGGTTTCAGGAGAAGAATATGATTAGATATACAGATAAGATTTATATGGATAAAAAGTCTGTTAAATAAGTCATAGTAATCCTAAATGCATATGTACTTAGTAACATATCTTCAAGATTGACAGAAAAATAATTGCTCAAACAGGAGAAATAGACAGTTGAGCTACATTTAGTAATTTCTGCTTTCTCAGTAATTGACATAATAGAGTGTCAATAAGTATAAAGGAGAGTTGAACACCATTGTGGATGATTTGCAGAACACTGTAAACTGTGATGAACACATTTATCTCATTTGCAAATGGATTTCTTTTTAAAAAAGGTCAACTGTATTCTAGTCTGTAAAACAAGCACTGATGATTTTAAAGAACTGGAGCCACACAGCATACATCATTAGGCTACAGCGAAGTAAAGCTAGAATCCCTTAACAGAAAGGTCTAGCCATAGGTCACCTTGTCTGCTGCCCCTAAGTTTATGCTGGATATCACCCCTTCCATCTGTTGTAAGTGAATCTAAACCACCCCAGTCATGCACAATTCTTGTGTGACAGATAATTGAAGCTTCAGATGAAGTTTTAAAATAAATGACAGTTTATTAATTAAGGATTTATTAGCATTTGTGAAGACATAGTTCATATAAGCCTGGTCAAGACACTGAATTCTGTATGTTCTCAGACCATGTTCTTAGGAAAGAGTTACTCCAAACACCTGAATTTAGAGACAGAATTTTGTTGCTCTTATAACTAGTGTTAGGAAAACAGAATCCAGAGGTATGGGACCACTTAGTTTAAGGCATCATGTTTGAGGCCCAGGCTCCAGAGAGGTTCACAAGCAAGGGTATAAGTATAACTAGACAGTGTATATTATTTGAAAAACTGATTTCATCAAACAAGTGTTATTTTCTAGAACTAATGATGCTAATAAACAGGCCATTGTTTTTGCCAGTGAAAACCTACTTCTGATATTTAACATGCTGATGAATCATGTTTTGATAGTTTTTTAAATTTAATATTTTGAAGGTCTTGTTCATACTGGTAGTAAGACAGAAAGTGTTATAGCAGCCTGTACCTATGGGCTCTCTAGATAAAAGCCAGTAGAATCCTAGACTCTGTGTCTTCTTGACTGCTACCCTACCCATAGCCTCAATCAGGAAAGACAACACTCATGTTTTATATGATGAAGTATTTAAAAGAAAATTCTACAGATGGGTAACATTTTCCTAGACAGTGTTCTCGTCTTTTAAAGACGTCCAGGGCAAGGTGCCCACTGGCCTCGCCTTGCTCCTGTTCCAGTATCTCACTAAGTCGTCAAGGTTTCCTTTTATTCTCCTCCAGAACTGTTTCCAGGAACAGACTTATTCTTGTTTTCAGAGCCTCCTTCCCAATGTGCGCAGCCCGCTGCTGGCCTTCCTTGTGACTCTGGTGGGTGGCTTGCAGTTCCTGGGGCATGGACAGGCCTGTCCCAGTTTCCCCCTTGTGTGTTTACAAGTGCAGGGTTGTCATGCGGCCCTGAACACAGCAGCACACTTTCTCTCTGTGGTTATTGTGCTAATTGTTCTATGCCCAGATAATTATTTCCAGGTATCACTTGCAATCTTGATCAAAATCAGAGCATGGCTGAAACATGCCCAGGGCTTGCAAAGGCTGATGAGAATTTCTCTTTTGTACTGTAATGGTTTTTGGAGTCTAACAACGCAGACACTGCTGCTTGCCCAGGACGTAGGCTAAATGACCTCTATAACATGAGAGTGGTTCTTTTCATTTTTACTTTTTATTTTGCAATGATTTGAAACTTACAGAAATATTTTACAATAATCCCTACTTCCAGCTCTCAGATTCTTCTGTTGTTCATATTTGCCATTATGAATTTGCAGATATTGCATGGAAATTTATTAGATTATATAAATATGTGTATGAATAATAATAGGTAAATAATATATGGATATATTATTATAGTGTTGCACCATTTCGAAGTGTGTGACAGCCATCATACCTTTTGAGCTCTACTTTTGTGTGTGATTTCTGAAAACTGGGATTTTTTCCCCCCACAGGAAATCTAACATTGGTTCAGCATCATTTTTTAATGTATTTGGTACAGGGTCTCACAGTTTGGATTTGTAGTGATGCTCCTGTTTTCAGCCTCCCCAGTGCCGAGATTATAGGTGTGCACCACCACACCCTGTCTAGGTAACCAGCTCAGCATGCTCAGGGGCAGGGCCAGCGCAGCAGGTGTGGTACCTGGGATGGAACTCCAGTTCCTGCACTTGCCTAAGCAGGCACATTGACAGCTGAGCTATTTCTCTGGCCCTGGTTCAGTATTCTATAATCTGCATTGAATTTCAGTTGTCCTAAGAGATTTTATGTTAAAATTTACTGTTTTTCAATCTAAAATGCAACCTAGGATCACATATTATATTTAGTTAGTGTATCTCCATCTCTGTAATCTTTTAAAATCTGAAATCCTTTTTAGTCTTTCATGACACTGGCATTTTTTAAGATAAAGGGTCATTTTACAAATGTTCTCTCCAATATGGATTTGTCTGATGAATGGATTTAGATTACCTGTTCTTAGCAGGCTTCTTACACAAGTGACCTGCACCTGTCTGCTGCACTATGACAGGAAGACATCTTGTCCCTGTGTGTCCCTTTTGTGTGCTGTTATTTCTGATCATTGGAATATGCTGACCCATGCCAGTTTCCTCTATTGAGAGCACTGCTTTTTTTTTCTTTTTTGAAAATTATTGTGTAATTTTTGAGGACAATCTTTGGGGCTGTGTGATCAGTGTCCTGCTCCTTCTGAGATTTTCACCCATTACTTTTTGCACCAAGAGTTTCTTTTTGATTGCTGTATCTATTGGGTAGCATCTCGAAGGATGAGAGATTGGAGGCATTGTTGATCATAGGCTTATGGTCTTGTATGTTCAAATTATGATAGAAAGTAGACTTTTTAGATTTCTTAAACTGAAAATAGAGGACGGTAATTAATTTGCCTGTAAGCAAGAGTGTTTTATGTGCTGTGGAAGGAGTTGAAGTGATTAAAATTTCTTATTTTCAGAGCCTCCTTCAAAATGTGCATGACCTGCTGCTGGCCTTCCTTGTGACTCTGATGGAAGGCTTGTGTCTCCCGGGGGCATGGACTGGCATGGCCCAGTTTCCCAGTTGTGTGTTTACAAGCACAGGTTGGAATGGAAGGACCTTGACTAGAGTAAAGAGAGCAAGGAAAATTTTCTAACTGAGGAGTTCTGGATCAAAGCATAGAAAGTTTCCACGACTGATCCGATTGGTAACCAGAGTCCACACTTTAGATACAGAGTCCTTGACCAAGAGAGATTCTCCAGAGGAGAACTAAATTCTCAGATTCAGCTCTCAGAATCTGCAAAGGAATCACCACAAATGTTGGGTGGCATAGATTTTTTCTTTTGATACTCGCTGAGGGAAGGCACTACCATTCTTTATCAATGATGCAAGACTGGGAGTTTGGGTCCAAAAAGAAAAAATCAGATGGGATTCCTACCTTTAATAAAGTTATACTTTCTGAAGAAGATGCTGCCAATAACCATTCCCACCTGCATCAGTTTTTTTGGCCTTGGGCTGAAGGGGATAGTTTTGTGGTCTAAGCACCTACCTGGCAAGTGCAAGGACCCAGGCTTGATTCCTGGTACTGCATGCTGTGCTAGCTCTGGAGCTCTGGGCACTTTGTGCTGGCCACCAAAACTGGGCATGGTGGTACATGCCTATAATCCCAGCGAGGCTGAGGCAAGAAGATCACTATGAGACAGAGCTGCATAGTGAGAGATTGCACCAAATAAATAAATAAATAAATAAATAAATAAATAAATACAATGCTGAATTTTTTTTCAGCCTTTAGTATTTTTTTTTTTTTTTTCCAGTACAGGTGATCAAACTTAGGCCCTTGTGCTTACCAGACAGGCACTTGTGTCACCGAGCTGTATACCCAGCCTTAGCTTTTAAGTAAAAAGTTTATCTCACTACTTTAGTACTTTGCTAGTTTTAGAATGTTTTTTTCCCTCTTACTGGATCTCCTATGACACC
>PVKN010005790.1:8361-30034 GCA_004027915.1 Capromys pilorides | reverse complement strand
ATTTATTTATTTATTTATTTGTTTGCTTGTTGTGTTTGTTTGTTTCTTTATTTATTCATTTTGTGGCTGGCTCAGCCTGCCCTGGTGGTGGCGCTGGCGCAGCATGTGGTGCCGGGGATCGAACTGCAGTCCCCGCAGTTGCCTGAGCCCTCCTAAGCAGGCGCTTTAGACCACTGAACCATCTCGCCGGCCCCTAGCAGCCCAATTTGTAATAGCCAAATGTTGGAAACAAAACATCAATCATTTGAGGAATGGTTGAAAAAGATGTGATATTTTTATATAATGGAATATTACTCAGCTATAAAGAACGATAAACTGGAAGACTTCATATATAAATGGATGTATATTGAACATATACTTATAAGTGAAATAACCGAGACCTACATGTGTAAATATGGTATAGTCTCCCTAGTGTAAGAAGTCTAAAGAAGAAATAAAAATGGAAAGGCAAAAGTATTCCTTGATTTTGCTACCTTTTCTTTTCTTTTGTAATATATATATATTTAAACACTGATATATTAAAATGTGACCTCACACTGGCTGTTGGATTGGTCCCTGCAGCATACACTGGAAGAAGTGGAGTCAGCAGTTCCAGACAGGTACCTAGGGGGCGTCCATGGCCTCACTGTTACATAACAGTGCCTCCGAGACTGTTCATTGTTTTGTGTTTGTTCCTAAACTTCGGAGTGTTATAGTCTGCTCACTTGTCATAGAATTGGTTTTTTTGTTCAGCATCTTTTGAGCCTTATGTACGCCTTGTGCATGAGCTGTCGGAGCCTCGACTTTGTGCCCTACCTGAGTCCCCGAGGTTTGTGCCAGTGAAAGTGGGTCACCCCTAGGGTAAGTGTCCCAGAGGAGCGGCTCCAGACACAGTTCCTCTGCCGAGTATCTATGGAGGAGAGGGAGGAAGAGGCCCCGCTGCTCCTCCGCTCAGCTTGAAGGCTCTTGCATGGAGCTGGAGCTTGCGCTGGCGGAGCTTCTTCAGGGCCTGCGGCCGGAAGCCCTGGGCGCTGTCACAGAAGTGCTCTTGCTTTTCCCCAGGCGCTGGAGAAGCCCAGCAGGCTGACGGACAAGGAACTAGCGGAGGCTGCGAGCAAGTGGGCTGCAGAGACGCTGGAGAAATCCGAGGAGAGCACCTTGCCGTGGGCTTCCGAGTTCCAGGTGTGGTATGGCGGGCCCTGGGTGCGTGACACTGCGGCTCTGGGGGCGGCTGTTAGCTCCGGGTGGATCGCCTTTGCTGTTTTGGTAGCCCAGAGTACACATGCATTTACGTGTTCGTGAATTATTAACGCTTACCACACAGAGTAACAGCCTTGATTTGGGGACTCAAAGAAAATTGTTTATGAAAAGCTTGTATTAAAATGTTTAGGGCCGGCCAAAAAGGGGTTCGATCCCCGGGCCTGCTGTGCTGGCCCCGCCCCGGGGGCGCACTGGGATGGCAATTGAGCCTGGGCATGGTGGCACGCCTGTAATCCCAGCTGTTGGGAGGCTGTAGACAGGCGGATCACTAGGAGTCTGGATCACTACAAGTCAGAGACCTAGTAGTAGATCCTTCCGTGGGGCCCAGGAGATAGGTATGGCCCCAGGCCCGGGCAGAATGTTTGCCCAGCACGGCCCAGGCTCTGGACCAGTCCCCATCACCACACAAAGTACTGACCAGTTGTGTGCTAAGCAAAAGTGGAAGAAAATCGTCTATGAGACGTAAATAATAATTTAAAAAAAGCACAAAGAACTAAAAATGTATTGAGCATTGAATATTTGTTGAACATTCTGCTAAATGCAGGGAATTTGAAAAACAAGACACTTATCCATTTGGAATTTACAGAAGACCCTTTAAAAAAAAAAACAGGTAACTAAATTAAAAAGATAGGGGGCTGGCGAGATAGCTCAGCGGACTAAGCTCCTGCTTAGGCAAGCGCAGGGACTGGGGTTCGATCCCTGCCACCACATGCTGTGCTGCTCCTGCCCTTGGGTGCACTGAGCTGTTACTGACTACCGGGACCAGGCCTGGTGGCGCAGGCCTGCAATCCCAGTGCTGGGGAAGGTGAAAACAGGAAGGTCGCTGTAAGTCCAAGCTGTGCAATGAGACTCTGTATCAAATACATAATAAAGAACATAAATTATTTAAATATTCTTGTGTCATAGGTGCAGTACTACTTATGGGGCTCTAAGAAGCGGTATATAATGCTCACAAATTTTTGTTTATGAAGAGTCGGTTTTAGGGGTGTGGTTACTACTTGTGTGCTGACAAGAATGTCAGATTTCACTGAAAGGCAACTGTGGCCTTCAAGTCACGTGGGTCCGAATCACAGCGAGGGGTGACCACGCTCACCCCTCAGCGCACCATCCTGCTTGCTTGCTTTTCGGCCACGCAGTGGGACAGCACTGCAGAGCCGCGTCGCGCCCACGTGGCCAGACCCTCCTTGGCTGGCAGCACAGCGCCTGCAGCGCTCTATCTCGAGAACCCGCGAAGGTAAAAGACTCCTGACCGGATGCTTCGGCGCCTCTGCTCTGACACCGTGCGCGCTCTAAGCTTGAGGCTGCGTAAGTCTCAGAGTCCGTGAGCCCTAAAGCTGGACTCATTGGTATCGTCCTCGTGAGCATCCTAATTACCACCCTCGACCCCTACTCCCCTAATCCCTCCATGCTGTCCTGTCTTTCACAGTATTGATAGCCAGATGTGATAGAGCAAAAATCCCAGCACTGGGAGACTGAAGCAGAAGCACTGGAAGTAGGAGTCTAGTGTGGGCAGCTTAGTGGCCTAGCAAGACTCTGTCTCTGTGCAGACAAAATATAATTTCAAAGGGCTGGAAATGGCTATGAAGGCCCTAGGCTCAATCCCAAAGCCCCAGTGAGTCTGTCTCTCCCTTCTCTTCCCCCCAACATAAATACTACTGTATTAGTCCTCTGTATTCAGGGTTCTGAATCTTAAGATTCAACCAATTGTGGATTCAAAACTATGTGGAAGCCAGGTGTGTTAGCACATGCCTGTAATCCCAGCACTTGGGAGGCTGAGGCAGGAGGATCAGTGCGAGTTCGAGACCAGCCTGGACTACAAACGTGAGCTCAAGGTCAATCTGAACTGCATAGTGAGAACCTGTCTCAAACAAACAAACAAACAAACACCTATGTGGAAGAAGGTATGCCTGAGGTAAATATGCATAATTTTACTTGTCATTCCTCCCTAAACAATACATATACTGTGTGTATAGCATTTACAATGTATTGGGTACTATAAGTAATTGAAATGATTTAAAATATACAGAGGGGCCGGGGAGATAGCTTGGCAGTCTGAGCACCTGCCTGGCAAGTGCAGGGATCCTAGTTCCATCCCCGGTACTGATAGGTCAGGATTCAAAGCTTCCCAGGCACCTTGCCCCAAATACTCTCCTTCTTGGTTTCCCAGGCGCCCTGCCCCGAAACTGTCTCCCCGTTGGCCCCATGCAGAGCCAAACTCAAAACCACCTGACTTTGACCTGGGGAAGCAACCATGAAACTCTCCTTTGTTAACATCAGAGGTCCGCCACAGGCCAGGAAGCCCTACCAAGATTAGCTCCCCCTCAGCTGTTCTGACCCTGTTCACCCTCCCTAGAAGATCCTATAAAGTCTCCTGTCCTCCCTCTATTTGCTGCTGCCTTGGTCCTCTAGACTGATGCTAGAGGACCTTGATGCTCCCAATAGATCTACTCGCGTCAGAACACCTAATTTGGTCAATTGTGTGGGTTCGTAGCTAATAGGTACCACAGGCTGGGTTGGGGAGATAACTCAGTAGAATAAGTGCTTACCTGGCAAGTGCAAGGGCCAGAGTTCAATCTCTGGTTCCGGGAAAGAAAGAGAGAGAGAGAGAGAGAGAGAGAGAGAGAGAGAGAGAGAGGGAGGAAGGAAGGAGCAGGTACCACATGCCATGCTGGCCCTGGAATCTCAGGTGCACTGTGCCAGCCACTGTAACCAGGCATAGTGGTGCACGCCTGTAATCCCAGCACTGGGGAGGCTGAGACAGGAGGACCACTACAAGTCTGAGCTGCATACCAAGATCCTATACCAAATAAATAAATATACAGAGGATTGCAATAGGATCTCACTAAGCTGCTCAAGCTGAGCTTGAATTTGACACTGTCCAGCTTCATCTTCTCAGATACTGGGATCACAGGTGTGCTGCTATAACTTGTTGGTTTTTTGTTTAGTTATTTTATTTTTAACTGTTTTTTTTTTTTGGAGTGGGCAGGACCAGGGTTCAAACTCATGACCTTGCACTTCCCAGGCAGGCACTTGTGCCATGGAGCTATCTCCCCAGCTCCTATCATAATTTTTTTTTATTTTTTTTGGCAGGACCGGAGATTGAACTGATGACCTTGCACTTGCCAGGCAGGCACATGTGCCACAGAGCTATCTCCCTGGCCCCCACATTTTTTTTTTTTTAAGAGCAGAGAAATTTGAACATCTTATATGCTGAAAACTTGGTAAAAGGTTTGAAAAATACAGCAAGGAGAAAAAACTGGGAGAACAAAACATGAGAAGATGCAAAGCAATAGTCTTTGCAAGTGTGCTCTGGGGCGGGGGCATTGCTAGCACACGCTGGCAACGCACAACCTCAGGTCCACCCTGCATCCAATGAATCAAAACTTGCATTGTAGCCAGAAGCCCTGGAAACTGTTAATCACTGACCCAGAGCACATGTGACCAGGACAGGTTCAACCACAACAAAGGTGATCACCCCCTGAGACTTGAGAGTAGGACAAAGGTTCCTTCCTTACAGAAGGAGCCCGAGGAGAAAATGATCGGAAAAACGCCTTCCAATTTTCTGTGACACATGAATTCACTCAGAATGCAAAGCTTGAAATTAGTATGGTTAGTGAGGCGGGTGTAGTGGCGCACGCCTGTAGTCCCAGCACTTGGGAGGCTGAGGCAGGAGGATCAGTGAGAGTTTGAGACCAGCCTGGACTACAAAAGTGAGCTCAAGGCCATCCTGAACTGCATAGCGAGACCCTGTCTCAAAAAGACAAAAAAAAAAAAAAAAAAAAAAAAAAAAAAAAAAAAAAAAAAAAAAAAAAAAAAAAAAAAAAAAAAAAAAAAAAAAAAAAAAAAAAAAAAAAAAAAAAAAAAGAAAAGAAAAGAAAAGAAAAGAAATTAGTATGGTTAGTAAATTGTAGCTGGGAGCCCAGGCCTCCTGAACTTGGTTAACACACCAGGGCGAGTTCTGTCCTCAGAGAAGCAAAAATAATAACAAAGACCCCAGAATATCTAAAGCTCCAGGCAGGTATCAGGCATGTTAGATTCAGTGACCTGACCTAAAGTAACCTTTACCCATCCAAGCTTTACTAAAAGTTCACATGTAGAGTCTGCATGTCATGTATGAACTTGTAACACAGGGAATTATGGGAAGCTAAGGTGTACTGGTTACCCCTGAGGTCACTTTCGACCTATCAGTCACACCCAGAGATCTCCAATGAGAAGCCCTCAAGGTGAGTCACGATATCTTGTAAATCTTGAAGTCTAAGTTATCTCCCCCTACACCCTCACCAGTTCAACACCACTTTTTCCAGACCATGCTGTTTTCATTTGTGATAGCAAAAAACCACACACCCAGAGCACGTCCCTGTTAACTGTAATAAATGCAGCTGTCTTTCCCCCTCAGGTGTACACAGGGAACTCTTTGCCCAACATCACAGGAATCTGTCTCTCAGACCTACCAGAGTATAGCAAAGTGAGTAGCAAAGAACTACAATAGCTGCTAAAGTAAGTGAAAGAAGAAAAAGTTTTTAAAATGTATTTTAGTACAGGGTCTCACTACACAGAAGGGACTCCTAGTGATCTTTCTGTTTTTAGCTTCCCAAGTGCTAGGATTTTTTTTTTTTTTTTTTTTTGGTCTTTTTGAGACAGGGTCTCCTATGCTGTTCAGGCTGGCCTTGAGCTCACTTTTTCTAGCCCAGGCTGGTCCTGAACTCACACTGATCCTCCTGCCTCTGCCTCCCAAGTGCTGGGACTACAGGTGTGCACCACCATGCCCAGCTTCAAGTGCTAGGATTATAGGCACACGCTATTGCCCCAGTCCCAAGCACTGTTGCATGTGCCCGGGGGTGGGGCCCTAAGCAGGCGCTTTAATCCCTTGAACTATCTGGCCTGCCCAAAAAGAAAATTAAGAAAGTATATAAATGTTTTGCAAAAAAACTCAAACAGCTTTTATTTTTCATCTCCCTTCAAGCTTGGGGCGATCTGTTGTCATGGGGACTAGGAATTTGCTAGGTTTGGGTTGTAGTGATTACAGTATAATCTCAAATTTCCATTCATCCACTAGGGAACTATGCAACTCCAAGACTTTAATGTCCAGGCTTTGCATTCTTTAGCTGCACCTACACCCAGTTTTCTTATTTTTCACTGATGTCATTACATGCCCAGTCCTTCTTCGACTGTGTATTTCTATGTAATTTGAGTCCCTTTAAAATTGGCTCTGAAGGTACATGGGCCTGGTGCCAAAAAAAAAAAAAAAAAAAAAAAAAAAAAAAAATCCCCTAAGGTGGTATCCATAACTGTGGTTAGGGGAAATGGACATAATTTCAATCTCGCTACTTCAGGCTGAGAAGGGTCTTGTGCGGGGGAGGTCACCGTCAGGGATCCTCTCGAAAGCTAACTTTAGGGACCTTGGGTGGAGGTGCTGCTGCATGCAGTTCAGCAGCTAGGAATTCCATGTACAAGCTGGACTGATAAAGCCTGGAAATGAGTCTGGCACAGTTGCCACTGGCTCCATTTGTATGGCCACGTGGAGTCTAGCAGCCTCTGGGAAAAAAATAAATGTTTCAAAGGGATTATTGTATGTACAAACATGTGGACAAGAATGAAGGTTCTGGCTGGAGAAAGAGCCACCTGCAGCCATTGCTCTTAAGGGACTGGAGTAGAGATTATAATCAGCTGGCTCCTAGACCTGTCCACCGAGGGAGGTTATCTTTCAGTGTGATATATTTCATGAATTTTTTTTTTACTACATCTGAGTTATTTAAAGACCGAATTTCACTTACTGGTGTACAAGTCCCTCCAGACTTAGCTGTAAGAAGACAGAGAGTTCAGTGAAAGTTTTGGAAGACAATTTTAGCTAGGGAATTTAAAGACTCTTGCTGGAGTTTTATAGCTTCCACTGTAGCTTCCTAGACCCACTGACCCATAATAGCAGTCAGCTGCATGCATAGTGGAAAGGGACAGTGGGGTTAGTGAGAAAGCTCCCTCCCCATCTAACCTTTATTACTATGATAGTATTCTTTTATTTTTTAACTGTATGTATATATGTATGTATATATGTATGTATGTATGTATGTATGTATGTATGTATATATGTCATAGCCGGCTCAGCCTGCCTGTCCTGGGGGTGGGGCTGGCATAGCATGTGGTCCTGGGAATCAAACCCCAGTCCCTGTGGTTGCCTAAGCTGCCTAAGCAGGCACTCTAGCATGCTGAGCTACCTTGCCAGCCCCTGTGGCCGTATTCTTTTAAATTTATTTACTGGGTATAGGGTCTCGCTATACAGTTCAGACTCATAGTAATCCTCCTGTCTCAGCCTTCCCAGTGCTGGGATTATAGGCCTGTGTCACTGCGCCTGGTGCTGGAGCCAGCACTACATGTGGTACCAGGACATAACTCAGGTCCTGTGCTTGCCAACAGATGCTTAGACCACTGAGCTATCTCCCTAGCCTGTGGTAATATTTTTATGCATCTTTTGGTTATACTTTCCTACTGGGTATTTAGGACCATTTTAAACTGAAACCTGTATTCATCAAAATCAACCTCTCCCTATATGTCAAGGCCAGTTAACTGTCATCAGGCATTACTTCTGGAACCATGTCCAGCTCCTCTGAGCTCATCCAGTGTCAGTCACCAGGTGGGTCATTGTCCTGCTTAGCTATCTACCTTCTTGTGTAAGCTTGAGTGACTTCTCCCTTTTGTGACACTACATTCTGGCACACTGTACATTGCTTTACTCCTACGCTCCAAGCTACAGTTTCCTCTCTTGTTATATTGGAGTACTCATCAGATTTGTAGGATCTTATAGAAAGCTCTCCTTAAAACCTGGGGCCTTGCTGATGCTGGAGGGCCAGGGCCAAAGCACTGGCTGGCCTCTTTGCCTAGTGATCTTTACAGCTCTGTCTCCAAACCTCAGTGGTTGACAGCCCAGAAGTGAAGATTGGTTGCATCAGCATTGTAGTGGAAATAGATTCAATTTAATGATCTTATCTAGAGATTGAGCACCATGAAATATGTAGTATGAGCAATGAACTGTTGTTTTGTTATCAAACATAATTGTCTTAGAAATTGAATTTCTGGCCTGGTGAGATGGCTCAGTGGTCCAAAGCGCGTGCGTCGGAAAGTTTAGGCCACCTCAGGGACTGTGGCTCGATCCCAGACACCACATGCTCTGCTATCCCCCCTCCCGCCCCTCAGGAAGGCTGAGCCGGCCATAACACAAACAAATAAGTGAGGTTTAAGAAAATAAAATGAATTTTTAAAAGAAGAAATTGAATTCCTGAGACTGGGTGTGGTGGCACACACCTGTAATCCCAGCTCTTGAGAAGCTGTAAACAGGTGGATCACCACTAGTCTGGTCTAGTAGTGAGACCCTGAACTCCCTGTAGACCCTGCCCTAAAATACAAGAAGAAAGAAATTGAATTCCTACAGAATTTTTTTTTTTATTGGTAGGGGAGCAACTCAGCCCACCCTGGGTGCAGGGTTGGTGTAGCACGTGGTGCCAGGGATTGAATTTGCCTAAACTTGCCTAATTAGGTGTTTTAGACTGCTGAGCTATCTCGCTGGTCCTGCAAAATGCTTTTTTTTTCCTTTTTTTTTTTAAATATATATGTTTAGTACAGGGTCTCACTACACAGATCAGACTCATAGTGATCCTCCTGTTTTTCAGCCTTCCAAGTGCTGCCATCAGAGGCACACGTCACCACGCCCAGTCTCAGTTCCTGTCTCAGCATGCCCCAGGGTGGGGCAGCACAGCATGCTAGGGATTGAACCCAGTCCACCGAGCCCTAAAATACTGATTTTTTTTTTTTCTTTTCTTTTGCAGTACTAGGAATAGAACTTGGGGCCTTATGCTTGCCAGGAAAGTGATTATGCCGCTAAGCTATCTTCTCAGCCCTGCAGAATGTTAACAGATAACAACTATAAGGCTTTACAGAGAAAACTTGAGATCAAGGGCAACGTAATATTGTAGCATAACAATCAGGTTGAGGTTATTATGTCAGAACCATTACATTTTGTCAGGATCTCTGAAAAATTTAAATCTCCATTTTAGTAGAAAATAATATTTTTAGGGGCTGGGGAGATAGCTCAGTAGAATAAGCACTTGCCTGGCAAGTGCAAGGGCCTGAGTTCAATCCCCAGATCTAGGGGGAAAAAAAAAAAAAGATAATAGTTTTAGTCAGTTATCTAATTACAAGATATTAAAGATAAGCTTTTACCTAAATTTGTTTTCTCTTAATCATTTATTGTTACCATAGTGACATTTAAGTAGAATTTTTTTAAACCATTTGTTAGCATTTTGATGAGCCCCCGTCCAGGGGCTTCAAGCTACCAGGACGCAGCCTCCCCCCAACACCCTTGATCTTGTCCTCAGTGGAAGCACTGAAGACCCCGGCCTCCGCCACCGCGGGCTGCTGGGAGCGCCCCCTTCCCAAGAGCTCCGCGTAGCCGATCACCCAGCATCAGTGGCAGGAGCCGCTCCAGTCTCGTTTGGGCAGCGTTTCCTCACGTCTGCCCGCTGACCAGTGTCCACAGTGTATCAAGGTTGGCAGCTGGGCGGCAGCTCTGGCTTCCCTTTAAATGGCGACGCCTCACACAACCTTCCCAAAGGAACCTGGGTGACGGTTGTCGAAGTTGCGCCTGTGGTGAGGCACGCCCCCAGCATTACCCCGGCCTCCGGGGTGCTTCCAGTGCGTGGCTCACATGGCCCCCAAGATTCCCGGGCTTCCTCCATCTATATGTTATGTCGGCAGCTGAGATGAAAGAGAGCGGCTCTGCGAAGTCTAGAATGTATTTATTGATGTACTTTACAGATTACTATTGCCTAATCTCTACTCATTTAAAAATAAAAGGGTGACGCTGTCTAGACTGTACAGTGTTTTGGTACCTCTAGCCACTTCAGCGTAATCATATGACAACCACACAATCCAAGCATGAAGATGTGCCTGCACCCGGCTGGCCCTCGGGTTGGCCTGGCAGGTGCATTTCATCCCAGGCCGCTGGGACAGGAGCAAGGGAGAGCTAGCTGCCTTCGCCCACAATAAAGGGCTTCACGTGGAAGTCACCAGTCTGACGGGACGCTTTCCTGTCATTGAGGGTCTGTGCACTCAGGAACGCGCATAGATTAGCAGCAACTGGCATCGTAGCTAACAGAAATGTTCTCATGTTTAGATTGTACCCTTAAGACAAGTTTCAGGGCCGGTGAGATGGCTCAGCGGTCTAAAACGCCTGCTTAGGCAACTGCAGGGACCGCAGTTTGATCCCCGACACCACATGCTGCACCAGCCCTGCCCCCAGGGCAGGCTGAGCCGGCCATAATGAAAGAAAGAAAGAAAGAAAGAAAGAAAGAAAGAAAGAAAGAAAGAAAGACAGACAGACAAGTTTCACACTCCTTTTAAAGTTTTATAAAGTGTGACTATATTGATAATAAGGAAATTTCATGGTGGTGCAAGCTTACAATCCCAGTGCTTGGGAGGCTGAGGTCTCAGAGTTTGAAGAGCACCCTGGGCTACAAGTGAGTTGAAGACCAGACTGAACTGTGTAGCAAAATCTGTCTCAATAGGACCAATAATGATAACAATAATAATAATAATAATAATAATAATAATAATAATAATAATAACTACAAAATATTAAGGAAATCTTTATAGTTCTGGTAAATTTAGGAAACAGCATTAGTGACCACAAATAAACTTTTTAGCCATAGCCCAATGGCATAAGCACCTACCTGGCAACTGCAAGGTCCTGAGTTTGATCCCCAGTATCACCCCCACCTCCAAAAAAACCTTATTCAATCAAAGCAAATAGCTGTAGATGGAGTATAAATGTCAGGACAAAATTGAAAGAGTTGTCAAACTTTGAACATTTTACATTTTAAATCTAAACGTATATTGTTTAAGAATAATATGTGTGTATTAAACTTATTTAGTCTTAACCCTATAAAAATAACTTTAAAGCTGAGATTCACAGCACAGTTTGCTTTTAGATGTACATATGCATATATGTCCAAATACTATTTATGAGTTGTGTTATAACATAATAGGACTGGGGAGATAGCTCAGTGGCTTAAGCACCTGCCTGGCAAACATAGGATCCTGAGTTCCATCCCTGGTACCAAAACTAAATTAACATAACAGTTGTTTAACCAATCATGAAGCTGGGCGTGGTGGCACATGCCTGTAGTCCCAGCACTTGGGAGGCTGAGGCAGGAGGATCAGAGACCAGCCTAGGCTACAAAAAGTGAGCTCAAGGCTAGCATGGGCTGCATAATGAGACTGTCTCAAAAAGACAAAAAGCAAAATGAACTGACCATTGCAAACATTCAATACGTAACACTGGAATATTCTTCTCTTGTATGTATTTGGTATACTCCGCAGCTCAGACTCGTGGTGATCCTCCTGTTTCCAGCCTCTCCAGTGCTGGGATTACAGGCCTGTGCCACCAAGCCCAGACTTGGTCAACTGCTCATTACACCCTGGGGGTGCAGCAGGCAGGACTGGGGATCGAACCCTGATCCCTGTGCTTGCCAAAGCTGGCCCGTCTACCTTTAACCAAGGAACAACTCTTCATTTACTGACAAAGGTAATAACCATCCACAACAGAGGTCAACTGCAAAAATCTGTCTTCTAGCTTCAGATATACCCAAGAGCACAAGCAGCAATGCAATTCGAAATTCAAAAATGCATTCCAGAAAGCTGTATAAAGTAAGACAGCAAGCCATCTTAGAGCTGCCATACAACTGAAACAGTGTTGCAAGCAGCTGAGCGAGATAAAAATAGAAATGCTGCAGAAGACCAGAGGACTCTGTGATTTTGGGAGAGACAGACAGACAGACGCTCCTGCCGTGGGCCCCACCTCAAGACAAAAGAGGAAACAAATGCGGCCCTGTGCTTCCCTACCATGGGCATCCAGAGGTTGAAACGCTAAATAAGTCTCTGCACCAGGAAGCCAGAGTCGCTGACCCCACCCTGTACAGGCAAAGCCCCCGTCCTGTACCCTTGCCTGCTTGCCACGTGACTTGAGTCCCCCGTTGGCCCCGGATTTAACCAACTTTACCTGAGCAATGGTGCTTGTAATCTTACTGGCTGATCACAGTGTCGTCCCACCTCATGCCCACCGTGCCAGTTCCCATGTTCTCCACCGTGGACCCGCCTCAGCACATGGTGCTTCTCTATAAAAATCCCTGGAAAAGACATCTGGGGGCAACCCACTTGGGTCCCCCTTCTGTCCTTCTCTTGGATGGGAGCTCTCTTCCCCCAATAAATATATTCTGTTCTTTTTTTTTTAATTTTTATTTATTTATTTGTTTGTTTGTTTGCTTGTTTGTTTATTTATTTTATGGCTGGTTCAGCCTGCCCTGGTGGTGGGGCTGGCGCAGCATGTGGTGCCGGGGATTGAACCGCAGTCCCTGCAGTTGCCTGAGCTTTCCTAAGCAGGCGCTTTAGACCACTGAACCATCTCGCCGGCCCAATATATTCTGTTCTTAACCTCCACTGTTCTTAAAATTCACTCTTCAGTTTTAGAGAGCACGAACTCAGTGCTGGTATCTTTCAGATTGTGAGTTTCATTCCCCTCTATAAGAAATATGAGGAAATTCAGCAATCCTTGGAGAAGTAAGTCTAACTAAAGTACATACAAAATAGGAATATAAAGTCCTGCTTACAAAAAATTAAAATAAAGTGTCCCATCAAAGAAATCTAAGCAAGTGTGGACCTTGAGAGCTTGTCCTAGCAGGGGAGCACAGCGGCTCGTGTACCCCTGGCCAAAACATACCAGTCCAGTCCTCCTCTGCCATAGGCGGCTGTCCTCTTGGACCAAGCTCACAGCTTCAGGAAGGACAGACACAGAGCGAGGAGGGAATGTCACGGGTCACTCAGCATAGGAACCAGGTCAGAAGCCAAACTGGAATTGGAATTCAAGCCTTCATTTCCTGAGCTCAGGGCCGTGAGTCACACAGGAGAAGACTGAGCGGCCCCTAACCCAGGGAGCAAGGAGTTCTTAAAGCAAAAAAACCCCACATCCTGCCTGCTAAACAAATTTGTCCTCTAACAGAACAGCCCCGTCGGGGATGGCACAACCATTACTCAGCGTGCATTCTTTCTGCGGGGACTGTCCAGTTTCCATTTACCACACATCTGCATGCGTGTGGTTTCCCTCAGGGAGAGATCAGAAGGAGATGGACGCAGTTAATTGTTCACTACCACAGCAACGCTTTCCAGTTGGTTAACGACACCTTATTCTGCACAGTTAGAAAGATTTCGACCTTTGCTTTCACTTATTTCGTAGGTCCATTCTGGGAACTCACAGTCTACTGATGATTTATCTACAGTACCCCAAGCCTCCTTGCAGTCTTACAAGGGAGCAGGGCCTCAGAAAGTTGAGCAGAGTAATGTTTCACATTTAGTTTAACATGAATGCCTCACAGGGAAAAAGGGGGCACCCACCTGGCCAGCGGGAGTCAACCCTGCCGGTCAGTGGGGTGACAGATGTTGCAGTCAGATCACCTCCAAGTGCAAGAACCGTACGCATCTTCCCTGCTCTCAGCAAGGCTCAAGCAATGGACTGATAGAGGGGAATGAAACTTCCGAGCTGAGGGTACCTGGGCTGAGTTCGCCATCCCTAAAGCCAACGAATGAATGTTAGGAACACACGGAGGTTAAAAGCAGAATATACTTATTGGGGAAAAGAAAGCCCTGTCCTAGAGAGGGACAGAAGGGGTACTGGAGCAGGTTGCCCCTCTAGAAGCTGTTCCTTCCAGGGCTTTTTAAAAATTTATTTATTTATTTGTCTTTTTTTTTTTTAATTTTATTTATTTATTTATTTGTTTGCTTGTTGTGTTTGTTTGTTTCTTTATTTATTCATTTTGTGGCTCGCTCAGCCTGCCCTGGTGGTGGCGCTGGCGCAGCATGTGGTGCCGGGGATCGAACCGCAGTCCCCGCAGTTGCCTGAACCCTCCTAAGCAGGCGCTTTAGACCACTGAACCATCTCGCCGGCCCCTATTTGTCTTTTTGAGACAGGGTCTCACTATGAAGTTCAGGCTGACCTTGTGCTCACTTTTGTAGCCCAGGCTGGTCTCGAACTTGCACCGATCCTCCTGCCTCAGTTTCCCAAGTGCTGGGATTACAGGCTTGTGCCTCCATGCCCGGCTTATTTATTTTTTAATTAATTTGGTACAGGGTCTCACTTAGGTGGGCAGGAGGTGGGACAAAACTATGGTCAACCAATGAGATTACAAGCACAATTGCTCAGGTAAAATTGATCAGATGGGCTCAAATGGGGAAATGAGTCACATAGCCAGCAGGCAGGAATATGAAAGAAGGGCTCTTCCTGTTGGGATTGGGTCAGTGGCTCCGGCTCTTTCAAGGTGATTGATACCTATTTAGAATATAAATTGCTGAAGCCCATCCCTAGGGGGGGTATGTGGCTGCGTTTGTTTACTCTTCTGCGGTCTGGCCCATAGGGGAGTGCCTATCTCTTCCAAAGTTTCAAAATCACCTTGTCTTCCATATAGTCTCCTTGAGGGCTGGCATTGTCTGACTGCCTATAATATTTCTGTCTAATTTAGCTGCCTACAACACAAGGAGAGGCATAAACAACTGATAAACAATGGATGATAATTTTTTTTATTACTTAAATGAATCACAATCCATAATTCAGTCAAAATACTTAGGGGAAGGGTGCTATTTAAACAGGACCTGAGGCTGCCCGCCTCCGTGGGCCAGCCAACCACGCCCACAGTCCGCAGCCCACACACCTTGCTCAGCTCAGTACTGGACCTTAAAGATGCCCTTTCACCATCCTGCTCCAGCCCTCCGCTTATCCCCCCTTAGCTTTCACCGGGGAGGACCCAGCCTCTCAGCTGGCTACCCCGCTCACCTGGGCAGTCCTCCCCCATGGATCTGGGATAGCCCCCACTTCTTTTTACAAGCTGTGGCCTCTGCTTTACCCAACTTGACCTTCGCCCCAGCACCCTCCTCCAATACATCAACAACTTGCTCCTTCGGAGTCCCTTCACTGTCCTGGTCCCAGGCTCACACTATCCTCCTTCCTAACTTCTAGCAAAAAGGGCCATCAAGTTCCTAAATCCAAAACCCAATCGTCTCTAACTTCAGTCAGATATTTAGGCTTCCAGCTCATGCCCTCCACAGGCGACCTCAGGGAGCTCACTGTCCCCAGACCAAACAACAGGTTCTTTCTTTCCTCGGCCTAGCTGAATATTTTCGCTTTTGGGTAACCCCACTTTGCTACCCTCGCTCACCCTCTCTTTGAGGTCACCTGTGGTCTCCTGGAAAAAGCCCTCAACCCTTCCTTACCTGTCAAGAGAGCCTTTTTAAACGTCTGGCGAGATGGCTTAGCAAACTAAGTGCCTGCTTTGGCAAGTGCAGGGACAGGGTTTCAATCCCCAGTCCCACGTGCGTGCTGTGCCAGCCCCACCCCTGGGCACACTGAGCAGCTACCTAGTCCAGGTGTGGTGGCCTAGGCCTATAATCCCAGTGCAGGGGAGGCTGAAAATAGGAGGATCACTATGAGTCCAACCTATGTACCAAAGAGACCTTGGTAACAAATATATAAATGAGAGAGAGAGAGAGACAGACAGACAGACAGAGAGAGACAGAGAGAGGAGAGAGAGACAGAGACAGAGACAGACAGAGACAGAGACAGAGAGACAGAGAGCCTTCTTAGCCCTCCAGGCAGCCCTCTTAACGTCCCCAGCCTTGGCTCTCTCACACCTCACCCAGCCTGTCCACCAGTTTATGACAGTGATCTCTGGCTTCTTTCGCCTGGAATCTTCGGCCAATATAAAGGTGCCTCCCTAGCCCTTGTCGCACACCTATCAAGACAATCAGGCCACAGGTGGAAGGATGGTACTCCTGCCTGCAAGCCTTGGCAGCAACTGGCAACCTCACCCAGGAAGCTCTGAAACTCAGCACACTCCCCACACTGCCTGACTGACCTCCTCTATCACAAAGCCCTCCATCTCTTGGCGCCAGCTCTTCCATCAAGCCTTCACCAGAAACTCCCTCACATCCCTTCAGCCTTGCGGACCACCCTACTCCCCTTCCCTCAGGCTCCCCACACACATTCATGCACTGAATCACTTGAGGACTCCTTCCCAAAGTGACCCTCACACATCATACCCCCTTCCTCAGCCACAGTTTGCCCGGTTCGTGGACAGAAGCTCAACGCACACACCTGAGGGCTCCAGAGCAGGATATGCAATAGTCTCTACATGCTACTATCGAGGCTGGGCTGCTACCACCAGAAACATCCTCCAAAAAGCCTGAACAAATAGCTCTAACATGCGCCCTCAGCCCAGCCACTGGAGCCACAATGAATATATACACTAACTAAAATATGCTTTTCACATTATTCACCAACATGCTGCCACATAGACAGAAAGAGGGTTCCTTACTACCAGAGGATCCTCCATCGCTAATGGGAACCTCATGCTCAGACTCCTAAAGGCCACTCCTTGCCCTCCAAGGCCACCATCCTACACGGCACAAGTCACTAAAGGGGCATGGATAACATAACAGAGAAACAATTTGGTAGACCTAAAGGCCACAGAGGCCACCCCTTTCCCTTGGTCACCTCTTATGACACTCATCTCAATCCCACACACTCTAACACACCCGACACACTCTCGCTCACCAAGGGACACCCCTTCTACTAGGGGCTGCCCCGGGGCCACAGGGACAGCTTCTTCTGGAGGGCAAATACTGCCTGCCAGACACTCAAGCTACACAGTCCCTTGCTGACCTGCACAACTCCCTACACTGGATGGCACCCTCTCAATGTCTCCCACGTCCTGTCATTCTTTGTTTCTTTTTTGGTGAAACTGGGGATCGAACTCAGGACTTTGCACTTGCCAGGCAGGCACTTGTGCCCCTGGCTATCTCCCCGGCCCCCTGGCCCCCCACCATTCATTACAAGGGATTAACCAAGACCCTACAAGATACCATGAGCCACTGCACCCCCTGCGCCCAAGTCAACCCCCAAGGAGGGCTCTGACTTCTGGTCTCCTTTAAATCCCACCAAGTTAGACTGGGCGCGGTGGCACGTGCCTGTAATCCAGCTCGTGGGAGGCTGTAAGCAGGCAGATCACTACACGTCCTATCTAGTAGTGAGACCCTGAACACCCTGTAGACCCTTCCCTAAAATACAGAAAGATAAAAGAATCCCACCAGGTGAAGGGATCTCTCCCAGGTCAGGAACGGCAGATAGACTTCACCCATATGCGCTGCCACAAAAAACTCAGGTACATCCTCACTATAGTGGACACTTTTGGGCCGGCAAGATGGCTCAGTGGTCTGGAGCGCTTGCTTGGACAAGCTTGGGCAGCCACAGGGACTGCGGTTCAATCCCCGGCACCACATGCTGCGCCAGCACCGCCCCCCCTCCCCAGGGCAGGCTGAGTGAGCCAGAACACCAATAAATAAAAACGAGGTTTAAAAAAAAAAAAAAAAAAGTAAACTTTGGTGGACACTTTCAGGGAGTGTATTAAAGCCTTTCCCACAAAAGGAGAAAGAACTAATGCAGTATATTCTATCCTACTAAACCATCTTATTCTCACTGTGGCCTCCCACCTTCCATACAGTCAGATAATGGACCTGGCTTTATTTCTAAGGTCACTCAGCAAATATCCCATATCCTAAATATAAGATGCATTCTTCACTCTCCCTACCACCCTCAATCCTCAGGAAAGGTAGAAAAAGCCGACCACCGTTCTCTCTCTAGAGACCCAGCATTCCTGGCTGGATCTCCCACCCACTGCCCTTGCCTGACCCCAAGCCCACTCCTAGGCAACCCTCTGGGCTTAGCCCTTTTAAACCCTACTACGGTAGCTCCCTGCTTCCACCTACCCTACCTCTAGACCCGCCTCCCAAACAGCTCGCCAATGCTTGCTACTGCTCTCAGCAACTCGACGTCTCCTCAGACAACATGCGGACCAATGGCTCCACAAACCTGATAACGGCTCAGCTCCCTCCAAAGGTTCAGCCACAAGACCAAGTCTTCCTACAGGACCTCACTCTCTCACCCAACAACCTTGGTGGTCTGACCCATGCACTGTTGTCTTGAACACACCAACTACTGCCAAGCTCCTTGGAAGACAAGCCTGAATCTACCTGTTCAGTCTCAAAAGGTCCCGCCACACCAACCAATCAACAAACAGATGAGCAAACTTGGTCGTGCCAATTTCTTTCCTCTACAAAACTTTTTCTCAAATAGCCCCCCAACACCTTAGCTCCAGCCTCGGAATAAGGGCCATACTTTTCCTGACTTTCCACCTCTTCTTCGTCTCCTTCTCCTCATTATTATTATTATTGTTATTATTATTATTGTTTGATGGGACTGGGGTTTGAACTCATGACCTCGCACTTGCCAGGCAGGCACTTGGGCCATGGAGCTATACACAAAGATAAAACGTACAAGCTTTTATCCAACTTTATCAAAATAGGAAAGAAAAGACTCAAGTCCATGCAATTAGGAACGAAAAGGTAGAAGCACACCAGATCCTGCAGGAATCCACAAGCTCAGCTACACCTACTTCAAAAGCTTGTATTCTAGTAAGATGGAAAGTACAGAAGAAATGGAGAGATTCTGATGTACCTATAAATTACCAAAGCTGAATTCAGAAGATATAAATACTGTAAATGAGAGCTGGGGAGATAGCTTAGTGGTCTGAGTGCCTACCTGGCAGGCACAAGGACCTGGACTCAACTCCCAGTACCACATGTTGTGCTGACCCGGGCACCCCGGGGGTGCTAAGCTGGCCACGGATACTGGGAGTGGTGGCGCACGCCTGTCATCCCAGCGCTGGGGAGGCTGAGACAGGAGGATTACTATGAGTTTGAGCTGTGTAGTGAGACCTTGTATCAAATAAATAAATGAATAAATAAATAGATTTAATTTTTTAAAAATTGTAAATGTACCAACATCATCTTAAGTAAAATAAACCAGGCACAAATGTTTAAGTACCACATTGTTTCTCTGATGTGGGGAACGAAAAGTGTAAATAAGAACCAAAATTTATAATAGTATTGTGAAATAGGAAGAAACTGTTAAACTAGGAGGAAAGGCTGGTGAGATGGCTCAGCGGTCTAAAGTGTGTGTGTTGGGAAGTTTAGGCCACCACAGGGACCACAGCTCGATCCCAGGCACCACGTGCTGCACCGTCCCCTCTCCCAGGGAAGGCTGAGCCGGCCATAACACAAACAAATAAATGAGGTTGAAGAAAATAAAATAAACTTTAAAAAAAAAATAGAAGGAAAATGGGGTGGAGGTGGCATGAAAAAAGATGGAAAACATGGAAACAAAACTTATGCAAATGAGGAATGTGGGAGGGCCTGGAGGGCTGAGAGAAAGTCCTATCATGTACAGGCACAAATTCTCTATGGTGGGTATGATCATTATATATGCATATATCTAACATGTACCCGTAAAATATGGGCTGAAAATGTCCACCCCAATACACAATAGTGTTTGTAGTCAGTTATCTGTACTAATTACAAGATATTAAATGACAGAGACACTTTTATGTAAATCTAAGTAGAGTTTATCTAAGTAGAGTGCCAATCACGATGGGTCAGCTTGGCTAAAGATCTACCTTATAAGGTTGTTTTGTCTCTTGTCTTCTCTTGTCTTCTCTTCTCTTTTCCTTCTTTTTGTCTTTTTGAGACAGGGTCTCACTAAACACTTTTTTTTTTTCTTTCTTTCTTTCTTTATTTATTTGTTTGTTTGCTTGTTGTGTTTGTTTGTTTCTTTATTTATTCATTTTGTGGCTGGCTCAGCCTGCCCTGGTGGTGGCGCTGGCGCAGCATGTGGTCCGGGGATTGAACTGCAGTCCCCGCAGTTGCCTGAGCCCTCCTAAGCAGGCGCTTTAGACCACTAAACCATCTCGCCGGCCCCTCACTAAACACTTTAGGCTGGGCCTTGAGCTCATGTTGTAACCCAGGCTGGTCTTGAACTTGTAATGATCCTCCTGCTCTGCCTCCTGAATGCTGGGATTACAGATGTGTGCCACCATGCCTGGCTCCCTTGCAGGTTATTAATATATATCAAACACAGTTCCTGGTCATTGTTGCAGTCCACAAATTTATGTTTGTAATCCCATGGTAAGGTTATTGGAATTCTATCAAGTTAATGCCAGTCTCCCACTTCTAGTGCAACCCATGTTGAGAATAAAGACAATAAGGCATATTTGTAGTTGTGGGGAGCCAAGGAGGCCCTAGGTCCAGCTGCGACGATGGCTGACCAGAACAAAGGCCTCCTGACCCAGGGTTGAACACAGGTTTTATTAATTCCCAAAGAGGGGACTGGTGGGCTATGTGAAATAGCTCAGCAAACCAAGTGCCTGCTTAGGCAAATTCAGTGACTGGGGTTTAACACCCACACTTCCCCACCCTCACCCTTGTACCACACACCCTACTGGCCCCACTCCTGCCCCTGGGTGCACTGAGCCGGCCACCGTGACCAGGTGCAGTGGTGCACGCCTGTAATTCCAGTCCTGCGGAGGCTGAAAGCAGGAGGATCACTGTGAGTCTGAGCTATGTAGTGAGATCCTGTACCAAACACATTAGAGAGAGAGGGAGAGACATAGAGACAGAGAGACAGAGAGACAGAGAGGAGAGACAGAGACAGAGAGACAGAAAGACAGAAAGACAGAGCGAGAGACAGAGAGAGACAGAGGCAGAGAGAGAGAGAGAGAGAGAGCGAGCAGTGGTTTGAGGATGAGTGACTGTGAGAGTGGCAGGAACTACACAAATGCTGTGAGCTGGGCTGTGAGCCCGAAATTGCCTCTGAAATATGCAGAAGGAGGATATGGAGGAGTAATCTGCATTACACAGTTCCCAGCAGTATCTGGTGCTTTAGCTCTGATGTGTCATTTTTTATGTCCTGGGAAGTCACAGCGTCTTATCTACACCCAGAGCACAGAGCTTGTCTCTCCCTGTTACCCAGCTCACACCTGTACTTTGGGAGGTACGGGGAGGAGGGGGCGGGGGATGCTGAACTGTCCCTCTGCTTCAAAAACGACACAGGAAGCCCTCAGCTAGACCACTTTGCATTGCTGAAAGCCAATTGAAGGGGTAAGGAAGAGTCTTCGCCAGCTCTGTACACATCAGTACATGGGAACAAGTCCAGGTTTAGCCAGCGTAGAAGGGCTCCCAAGCTCTCACGCTGGCTTGACACGCACATCTGATCGCAAGCGTCTGGAATACCAGCATGAGGACGGCAGAGGTCGGAATCCAAAAGGAAAGGCTTATCACCATGACGACGCTCACCCAGAGGTCATCCGTGTACTGAGACATCTGTCTAGTTTTGTATCTTTGAAGATCTGTACGTCCAGAAAGTATGAATACATTTAGCACAACACGAAATCAGTAACGATGCCTGTCATATCTATACGGAAAACTTTTGTTTCTTTCTTTTTTTTTTTTTTTT